>BLSH010375149.1:683283-706605 GCA_018402905.1 Glandirana rugosa
CCCTGTTTGGACTGACCCAACTCTACCTCTCTGTCAGACATGGTGTTTTATGATAACTGAAAGACCACCCCCGAGGGGCGTTCAGCTCTGGGGGTTAGGAACGCGGTTGGGAGAGAGTGAGGTACAGGGATACGCTAAGACACGAGTTTGGTGGGGTAAACTAGAGTGTGGAAACGGGGGAATTAGTAAACAAGTTGTTAGGAGTTAAAGGGGGCCCGGAACTTTAAGTCCGGAAAGTAACCACCTGTTTATTTCCGGATAAAGCGTAGCCTGTGAAAAAAAGAAGGTGTCCGGGATAGAGAAATAGTATAACACAATTATTTGACCTATACGACGAATGGCTCTTTAAAGTGAAGGTTGTCAATGATGCATACATTAATGAGATGCCCCTTTTTGGTCCATCATTTCTGGACCTCCAAAGAGAGGCCAAGAAATGGTGTATTTGTTGGAAGTGAAATTTCTCGGTAAGCAGCATATCCAGTTTATTAACACAATATGATAAAGAGATAGGGCCTGTGGAAGAAAAAAAGTGTCCGATGCGAAATAGGCCTTTATTTGTCCACCAATGAAAGGCCTGAATTTCAAGGCCCGGGGGAAATTGAGGATTGTTGAACAAATGATTAAGGGGGCAAAGGTGTGAGATCAAATGGGGTGGTTTGAGCACAGAATCGCATAGGGACATGGAGTGAGAGAGGGTTGGCGCAAGGATTGGGGGTCTCGACTTGCGGGGAGCCCCCACCAGAAAGTCAATAGTATTTTGTGGTACAGACTGTCTCTCCATCTCAACCCAGTCAGGTTTGTCCCCCTGGTATAAATGACTGAAAACTGTGCTAATTGGGCAGCTTGATAATATTTAAAGAGGCAAGGTAGAGCTAGACGTCCTTGGAAACGTTTCCTATAAAGAACATTGGTTTGACATCTATAGCCCTTCTGCCCCCAGACAAACTTAATTATACGTGATTGCAAACTCTGTAATTTTTGTTTCCTCAGAGAGATTGGGAGGGATCTGAAGAAATACAGGGCTCTAGGGAGTAATGTCATCTTTACTGCATTTATTCTACCAAGCCAGGAAAGACCCTCCTGGTCCCACCTAGAGAGGTCCTCAGATAGTTTCTGAAACAATGGGGGTAATTAATTTTGTATAAGTGTTTGATATTAGCTGCCAGGCTGACCCCCAAATAGGGGATATGGTGGGGATTCCAGGAGAACTTATAGAGTTCTTTGAGCCTCTGGACTGTGGAGGCCAGAGAGGAGATATTTAGGGCCGCTGATTTAGACCAATTTACACGTAGTCCAGAGATCTTTCCAAATTCTTGAAGTAATTGTATAATATGGGGGGTGGAAGAAAGGGGTGAGGTAATGAATAAGAGCAGATCATCTGCAAAAAGAGCACATTTGTGTGTCTGCCCACCACATGCACTCCCTGAATGTCAGGGTGACCTCTGATGGCAATTGCCAGGGAGTCAGCCTATAGGGCCAGCTGTTGCTGTAAGTGACACATTATTGTTCAAAAATCATCTCCTAGTTCTAAAGGGAGAGTTTCCAGCTGTTGCTTAGAGGGACAGATTCTTGTTCAAAAACCATTGCCCTACTCCCATTGCTTAGAGGGACAGATTCTTGTTCAAAAACCATTGCCTACTCCTATAGGGCCAGCTGTTGCTGTAAGTGACACATTATTGTTCAAAAATCATCTCCTAGTTCTAAAGGGAGAGCTTCCAGCTGATGGTGTGAGCAGTGCATTTCTTGCACCAAAATAAAAAGTCTGGCTACGGTGTTTTTAAAAAAAAAGGGTATTAATTGGTATTAATAAATACTTACATAGGGCTACATAACACATTTGCGGGCACAATGAGGAGAGTAAATAAGGGTCATGGTGCTGCTGGTGATGCTGGTGCTGCTGGTGTTGGTGGTGTTGGTGAACCTCCTGTTGGAAGGAGAGGACGTGGTCGAGGTGTGCCAGCTACACGCACAAGGGAAACACCTTCCTCAGGTAGCCAACAGAACCTTCACCGGTATATGGTAGGCCAGAATGCCCCTCAACGATTGGTGAGGCCAGAACAAGTACAGGCGATAGTAGATTGGGTGGCTGACAATGCCTCCAGTTCCTTCACATTGTCTCCCTCCCGGTCCCTTGATGAAAGCTCAGAGTTGGCACCTGAACCCCATGGCCATCTGTCTTTCACCTCAGCCCCTTGTAAATTAGCCAAGCAGTCTGAGCCCCAAGTCCTGCAAGAGACTCTTATGCTTTTTGATGACTCTTCTGGAGTGCTTTCCTTGGGCCATCCACATAGCGCTGCCCCAGAAGTGGAAGACATTGAGTGCACCGATGCCCAACCACTTCTGTTGCAGGATGAGGACATGAAAACACCAGCGCAGCACATTTCTGATGATGACGAAACACAGGTGCCAACTGCTGCAGCTTGCCTCAGTGTGCAGACTGACAAGGAGGGCAGTAGTGAAGGGTGGGTGGAACATGATGTGGAGGATGATGAGGTCCTAGACCCCACATGGAATGAGGGTCATGCAAGTGACGTGCGGAGTTTGGAGGAAGAGGTGGTGGTCGCACAGAGGCACCAGCACAGCAAAAGAGGAAGCAGGTTGCAAAAGCGGAGCGAGCGTCCCCTAGACAGTAGGCCTGCTACTACCCACCGCACCCAGGGACCTAGCACACCAAAGGCAGCTCAAAGGCGTTCCCCCGCGTGGCAGTTCTTCAGACAATGTGCTGACGACAAGACACGAGTGGTTTGCACGCTGTGCAATGATAGCCTGAGACGGGGCGTAAATGTTCTCAACCTGAGCACAACCCCCATGACCAGGCACCTAAATTCAAGGCACAAGCTGCATTGGAATAATTACCTCAAAATCCAAGAAAGGTCTTGGCCTCCTCCTGCTTCTTCTTCTGCTGCTGCCTCAGCCTCTTCCTCCAACTCTACAGTGACAGTGTCACCTGCCACCCAGCAAACAGACGATATAACAGCAACGCCAGCATGTCCGCCACCGTCCCCAAGCATTTCCACATGGTCCCACGGAAGCTTACAGCTGTCCATCTCCCAAACACTGGAAAGAAAGAGGAAGTACCCCCCTACCCACCCGCAATCCCTGGCCCTGAATGCCAGCATTTCAAAATTCCTGGCCTTTGAAATGCTGTCATTCCGTCTGGTGGACACGGACAGTTTCAAAAACCTGATGGTGGTGGCTGTCCCACAGTACATGGTACCCAGCCGCCACTACTTTTCCAGGCGAGCCATCCCTTCCCTGCACAAACAAGTCGGGGACAAGATCAAGTGTGCACTGCGCAATGCCATCTGTGGCTAGGTCCACATAGCCACTGATACGTGGACCAGTAAGCACGGGCAGGAACGCTATATCTCGCTTACTGCACACTGGGAAAATGTAGTGGCGAGTGGGCCTGAGCCGGCTAGCCATTTGGCGCATGTCCTTCCATCACCGAGGATTGCAGGGCATTTCTCTTTGCCTCCTGTTGCCTCCTTCTCCTACTGCGCTTCCTCCTCCTCGACCACCCACTCATCCGCTCAGCGTAACACCTTCACCACCAACATCAGCACATCCAGGGGGAAACGACAGCAGGCTGTTTTAAAACTGATATGTTTGGGGGATAAACCCCACACTGCGCAGGAGCTGTGGATGGGCATTGAACAACAGACCAATGAGTGGTTGTTGCCACTGAGCCTCAAGCCCGGCCTGGTGGTGTGCGACAATGGCCAAAATCTCGTAGCGGCTCTGGGCCGAGCCGGTTTGACGCACATCCCTTGCCTGGCGCATGTGCTGAATTTGGTGGTACAGAATTTTCTAAAAAACTACCCGGATATGTCAGAGTTGCTGCATAAAGTGTGGGCCGTCTGTGCGCACTTTCGGCATTCTCACCCTGCTGCTGCTCGCCTGTCTGCGCTGCAGCAGAACTTCGGCCTTCCTGCTCACCGCTTCATATGCGACGTGCCCACAAGGTGGAACTCCACCTTGCACATGCTGGAGAGACTGTGCGAGCAGCAGCAGACAATAGTGGAGTTTCAGCTGCAGCACGCACGGGTCAGTCGCTCTGCGGAACAGCAACACTTCACCACCAATGAGTGGGCCTCCATGCGAGACCTGTGTAGCGTATTGCGGTATTTTGAGTACTCCACCAACATGGCCAGTGCCGATGACGCTGTTCTCAGCGTTACTATACCACTTCTATTTCTCCTTGAAAAAACACTTCGGGCCATGATGGAAGAGGATGTGGCACAGGAGGATGAGGAGGAGGAAGAGGGGTAATTTCCATGGTTATCAGGCCAGTCATTATCAAGTGGCTCAGAGGGTGGGTTCCTGCACCAGCATAGGCCAGGTCCAAAATATTCAAGCCAGGGCACAGTTCTGGAGGAAGAGGAGGACGAGGAAGATGAGGAGGAGGAAGAGGAGGAGGAATTGCAGCAGGGTGGCACCCAACGCAGCTCGTGGGCATCACTGGAGCGTGGCTGGGGGGATACAGAGGACACAGATGATATACCTCCCACAGAGGACAGCTTGTCTTTGCCTGTGGGCAGCCTGGCACACATGGCCGACTACATGCTGCAGTGCCTGCACAACGACAGCCGAGTTGCCCACATTGTAACTTCCTCTGATTACTGGGTGGCCACCCTGCTGGATCCCCGTTACAAGGACAACGTGCCGTCCTTAATTCCCTCACTGGAGCGTGAGAGGAAGATGCGCGACTACAAGCGCACCCTGGTAGAGGCGCTGCTGAGGGCATTCCCAAATGACACCGGGGGCTCAGCGGAAGCACAAGGCGAAGGCAGAGGAGGAGGAAGAGGCCACCAATGCAGCTGTGCCACCGCCAGCACCTCAGAAGGCAGGGTTAGCATGGCCAAAATGTGGCAAAGCTTTGTCAGCAGCCCGCCACAACAAACAGCACCACCAGCCGATAGACAACGTCTTAGCAGGAGGCAGCATTTCAGCAACATGGTGCAAGAGTATGTGTGCACACGCCTACACGTACTGCCTGATGGGTCTGCCCCATTCAACTTCTGGGTCTCCAAATTGGCCACATGGCCTGAGCTTGCCTTTAATGCCTTGGAGGTGCTGGCCTGCCCTGCAGCCAGTGTAGTGTTGGAACGTGTGTTTAGCACAGCAGGGGGCGTTATTACAGACAAGCGGAGCCGTTTGTCCACATCCAACGTGGACAAGTTAACCTTTACTAAAATAAATCAGGCATGGATCCCACAAGACTTGTCTGTACCTTGTGCAGAATAAACATTTAGACCGGACTCACACAGCCATTCACATACTTGTTTTTTTGAATAGGCCTCAATACAAAAAAAAAAACATGTTGGCTACCTCCTCCTACTCCTCTACCCCCCGCCACTTCCACCTACACTGCCACGGTCACGGCCTAGTCAACCTCTAGGCTCCTACTCCACATCCACCCCCCTTCCCATTTATTTATTTGATTTTAATTTATTTTCCCTATCCCCATTTTTTTGTAGGGCACTTGCCCTACTTTAACCCCATTTTACTTCCTTTTGCAGCCCTCTAGGGCTTTCCAGGACTTTGTTACAGCCATTTTTGTGCCTAAAAGTTCGGGTCCCCATTGATTTCAATGGGGTTCGGGGTCCGTGCGAACGTTCGGGTTCTGTCCAGTCCCGAACCCGGACTTTGTCCTGAAGTTCGGCCGGACCAGCAGAACCCGAACTTCCAGAGGTTCGCTCAACTCTAATTATAAATTCTGCCAGGGTATGTAAACTTATGAGGACAACTGTATATCATATACAGTACAATTACTACATAAGCCATACTGTAAGTTAAAGTTTTTTTAAAAAATTCTATGCAATTCTAGGCATCCCAGCCTGTACTGTTCAGATCAGTCTGCACAAGACATGGTCAAACAGATTTTTATCAGAGCAGCAATAGGTAGAAATCTGCAACACAGTTTATTTATTTTTTCTTAACGAAAGCAGAATTACTCTTACATTTATATAAGAGAGGGTTAGAGTTAGAGTTACAGGAAGGGTTGGTATGCAAGGGTGTCTTGGGTTAGGTTGTCAGTGTCTATGCTGTAAAATCTGTGCTGAAAACTACCAACAATGAAAGCTAATATCACAGTTTGTTATTGTTATTTTTTTCACCCTTTTCTAACATTTGCCAGCTTACCTGAATTCTATGAAAATACCACCTTAGCATACTATGAGTTAATCTAAATATGGTACAGATGTACTGGCAAGTTTTATTTTCTACTTGATTAATTAATAGCAAACATGAAATTATTGGTTGCTCTACTATTGCAACATTAATCTTATAAGGGAATATTATTCATAATTCTCAGTTACTGAATTTCCTCTATTAAAGCTGACAGGATACAATGACACACGTTAGGGAATTATCCTAAATTAAGAAATGTTGGTTTCATTTTTTTATACACAATTTTTCTCCTGCTGTCACTCTTTCTCCTGCAATATTTAGTTTCTACAAGGCAGATCAAATACTTAAAAATATACATTGCACCTTTTAGCGGGACTTACACTATCCAGCTGTAGAGTGAACAGAGATTACTAAATGATTCTTTTTTTGGCTTCTCTTCACTGTAAACAATGTCCACATTTGGTCTCTTTTGTGCAACAACAGTTCTAAAACCATGAAAAATGTTGCATTTGGGCCAAAGAAATGGTAAACTTCAGGGAAATTCTATTCAGAAGATTTTGAATGGGACTCAGAAGGCTGAGATGAATCTATTTCTTCTTTTGAGCCCCATAGAAAATCTGAGACCATTTTTGTTCCAGTGGCTAAAAGTACAAGAGCATTGTTGTCTTTTGATTCACTGTGTTCAGTAACACAATTAAAGTCTGTTTCAAGCTGCAAAAGTTGTTTTGTTTCTCTGAAATATCTTCAGCAAGTTTGACTGCACTTAAATACTGGGAGCTTTGTAATTAGGTTAAGATTTTAACATACTGAAAATACTAGGATGTATTTAAAATTTTATACCCATAAAGCTAAATTTACTTAAAATTTTGTTTGAAAATAACCTCTACTTAATCAAATTTACAGATTGTGTTTGTAGCTATTGCTAGTACCAGCACATATGAGTTATGATTGGATACTAAAATACTTACAAATGCACGCACACATCATCTTTTGGACATATAACATGTGTGGCATCATTATTTGCCATGTGTGTCCCATTGGGGAGTTTTTTCTGTTACTTCCTGTTCCATTGCCAAAACAGAAAGTGAGGAAATCCCTCCAAACTGAGGGAATCCCTAGTTGTCCACAGAGTCACCAAAACTAGAGTCCCTATTCGAAGATTTCTCCACTAATACTGTTTTGGGGACAACCCAAAATTTGGAATGTCTTTCACTTTCACTTAGTGATAATGAAAAGCATGACAAATAGACAGAGTGAATTTCCCTATTGGGTACACAGTCAGCAAGAAAATGTGCCAGGTGTTCTAATCCCTCTCCACTCTGTCCAAAATGGAAAAAAAAAAGTTTTGCCTATAGTTAAAGACAATAATGGGGATGCCACATTTCATGCAATTGCCTGCTGGTCACTTAAAATGTATGCCTAGTTAAATTAAAACATTTGCATACAATTATTTTTCTGTTGAAAAAGAGCGAGGCTTAGGGATGGGCCGACCGACCCCCTGTTTGGTTTGCACCAGAACTTTCGAACATCGCAAAAGTTCGGAACTGAATAACGAACCCCATTGAAGTCTATGGGACCCAAACTTGAAAGATCAAAAGTGCCCATTTTGAGGGCTTATATGCAAGTAATTGGGCATACAATGGTTATGGGGGTCTGTGTACTGCCCTGGGGGACATGTATCAATGGAAAAAGTTTGTGAAAAATGTCATTTTTAAATGAGCAGTGATTTATTGATGCTTAAGGTGAAAGCATAAAAATGAAAAAATCCTTTCAATATAGTGCCTGGGGGGTCCCCTTAGTCTACCTGTAAAGTGGCACGGCTGTATTGTGTATAGAAGCTGCTGCAGCAATAATTGCATTTATAAAACCAAAAAAATGAAATTTTTCCTTGCATCCTTTCCTTATTTTGTAAACAACGGCTTGGGGAGCCAGTCTGTATGATGAGGCCACAATGTAGTGCACTGGGAACAAGATTAGCATTTTTTTGATCAATTCTGGTGTCTCTTCCACAGACTTTGGATAGAAGTAACAGGTGCTGAAAAAATGTGCTTTGGATGTCGGTGGCACCTTCACACCGTAACCCTATAACAGGTACTCTTGCTGAAAGCAAGAATTGGCCTTGCAGTTAAAAATTGCAATGATATGCACCTGTCAAACAGGTATGGAAAAATTGGTCTTTGGGGGTTGGTGGTGCCTTCACACTATAACCCTATTGAGGTACTCTTAATGAAAGCAAGAATTGGCCCTGCTGTAAAAAAATAAATCTTATGCACCTGTCAAACAGGTGTGGAGAAATTGGTCTTTGGGTATTAATTGGGCCCACAAAACCTACACCAAAGATACTCTTCCAGATTAAATCAACACCCACAATGCTAGGCAGCCTAGAAGTGCTGCAGAGATTACACATCCCAAGAACACTTAATAGGTGATATTGGCATCAGACGCTTCATAGCTGCTGTTAATCCAGGACTGATTCATTTTGATAAAAGTCAGACGGTCCATGGAGTCTGTGAACAGACGCATTCTATTATCAGTAACAAAACCTCCAGCAGCCCTTAATGCCCATTCGGAAAGCACGCTGGATGCAGAGCAGCCCAGCAGCTCAGTAGCATTCTGGGCAAGTTATGACCAGTGGTCTATTCTCACGACCCAGTAAGCCAGTGGATCGCTGACTGGAAAGCTTTTCATTTCTGTTTTAGCCCCTAGATAATAATCCACCACGTGATGCAGATGCTGCCAATGGGATGTGGAAGCTGATAGCCCTGGGGTGGTGAGGACTAAAAAAATTGAGAGATCTATCACTAAGACGGCTGCCACCGCTCCTCTCTTGACCAAAAGAAGCCTTAAAACTGTGTTTTCCATGACACTGTAACCTACCAGATTCAGGAAGTTTTATTGTTTTTTTTTTTTCAGGAAATGTGTAACATTCCAGTACAGTCAAGATTGCTTACAAAGATATGAACAATAGACATTGATGTTAGATAAGGCTAGAGTGAGCCTCAATAGGCCTGAGCTGAGCAGGCGTCCATGAAGAGCGTGACCAGTATCAAGCCCCTGAACAAATGGGGCCAACTGGAGGCAATAATTAAATCAAACAGTTGCGAATGGTATATTAAGCCCGAGGACTAAAACGAATACATAGATTAAATGAGAGCCCCTATGTCCACCCCTATGGGAGCTAACTGTGGGCAGGGGCTTCCCAATTGCAACCGCCAAAACGGCAGGAAAACCTCCAGGCTCTTCGATATCTGCGAGCCAGGAGAAAAAAGAAAAAAAAATAGTTTTACTGGCAAAATACTTCATGGAGGCCTTACCCACCCCAGGCTACCGCAGATCACTTTTTTTAGAAACTAAAGAGATATGTCTAAAGATGGAGGCTTAAATGCCTGGGGATGTTGTCCGAACCCATTCCCAACCTTTCAGTTGAGCAATAATTACATTGGTCAATAACCAACAACCCCCGGACCTCAAATATGAGGTTATATAGTAAAAAACTTCAAGAAAAACTGAGAAAAGAAAGAAAGACCGAAAGAAGAAGAGAAGAGAGAAAGGAAAGAGAGGTACCAGGGAAGCTAGAGAGAGTCATGGCTCAAGCTGAAAGTTGTAAAAATCTCAACCAAGGTTCCCAGACCAGGTCAAATTTAGGTGAGGAGTCTAAAATGATATTGGCAAGCTTTTCCTGAGTCATGATCCAGGAAATTTTTTGTTTAGCTGCAGAGAAGGACACTGAGGAGCGTTTCCATGCCCTGGCTATTGTTATTTTAGCCCCCAGCAAGATGAAGTGGGTGAGTTTAACCACTTGCGACAAAGTGGCTCGATAACGCAAACCGCCGTCATACGACAGCGGCTGCGAGATTGCGCACTGTGAGCACGCGCGCCGCCGGAGGCACGCTCGCACGCTCACTGTGTCCAGGGGGGCCAGGGAGCGGGTGCAGCGGACTCGATCTCCGCCTGCTACATGCGATGCCCCCCCCCCCGGAGTGAAAGAACGGAGGTCTGTGTAAGTAAACACGGACCTGTGAGAGGGGGAAGGGCTGTGATCACAGCCTTCCTCTACATGGAAGCTGTGATCACTTCCCTTCCCCTGCTAGGGCAGCCCAAACACAGTTAGAACACACCCAGGGAACACAGTTAACCCTTAGAGCGCCCCCTGCAGGTTAACCCCTTCACTGCCAATGGAATTTACACAGTAATCAGTGCATTTTTATAGCACTGATCGCTGTATAAATGCCAATGGTCCCAAAAAAGTGTCAAAATGGTCAGACATGTCCACCCCAATATCGCAGTACCGCTTAAAATCGCAGATCGCCGCCATTACTAGTAAAAAAAATAAATAAATAAAAACCCCAGAAATGAATTCTCATCGTCCGTAAACGCGGCCACTTTTGCGCAAACCAATTTATAAATGCCGATTGCAATTTTTTTTATCACAAATATGAGGAAGAATATAAATCGGCCAAAACTGATAAAAAAAATGTTTTTTTTGTATTTTTTTTTGTATTTGTATTTTAGCAAAAAGTAAGAAATTTTTTTTTGCAAAATTGTCGCTCTTCTTTTGTTTATAGCGGCCATCAGAAATGACGCAGCGGTGATGAAATACGACCAAAAGAAAGCTCTATTTGTGGGAAAAAAATGACGCAAATTTTGTTTGGGTACAACGTTGCACAACCGCACAATTGTCAGTTAAAGCGACGCAGTGCCAAATTGCAAAAAGGGCTCTGGTCCTAAAGTGTGAAATCCTTCCGGGGCTGAAGTGGTTAAAAAGAGGTTTAGATAGACCTTTCAGTCTAGAGTTGAGCAGGGCCGTTTCTGGGTTCTGAGGAAGGGATTGGCCTGTGATCTTTCGTAGCAAGTGAAACACCCTGTTCCAGAAACCCGTTATACGAGGACATTCCCACCGGGTGTGGAAAAAGGATCCCAAATTGCCACACCCTCTAAAACAAAGACCTGAGGAGCCTGTAAACATGGTTGCCAACCTGGTGGGAACCAAATACCAGCGTGTGAGTACCTTAAGGTTGGCATCCCGTAGCGCTATGTTAGTTATCCCTTTGAAGGATCTCTGAAATAAAGAGTTCCATCTGTCAACCTCCCAGTCCACTCCCAAGTCTTTTTCCCATTGTCTCACAAAGGGAGGTTTATCAGAGTTCTCCACCAGTGATGCATAAATCAGGGTCATTCCCCCTCTCTGATCTTCTATCTCAGAACACCACTTCTCGTAGGGGGTGATGCCAATAGAGTCCTTCCTAGGTTTCCACCAAGAGGACATGAAGTGGTGTATTTGTTGAAAGCGAAAGTGTTCTGAAAGGGGCATTTCTAACTTGTTAATGCAATGTGTTAATGTCAGGGGACCCGAGGAGGTCAGGAAGTGGCCAATTCGAAATAGGCCTTTGTTCGTTCACCACTGGAAGGCTCGGATATCTAGGCCAGGCGGAAATAGGGGGTTGTTGAAAAGGTGATTGAGGGGCCGAAGGTTTGAAATTAAGTTGGGAGATTTGAGAGCTAAGTCACAGAGGGCTATGGAGTGTGACAGAGTTGGGGCAAGAATTGGTGGCCTTAGTTTGTAATGGGCCCCCACTAGATAATCTAAAGTGTTTAATGGAACCGCTTGCCTTTCCATTATAGTCCAGTCAGGTTTGTCCCCTCTCGCATAAATTAAAAGAAACTGGGCTACTTGAGCCGCTTGATAATATTTATAGAGGTGTGGGAGTTCAAGACCACCTTGTTTACGGCTTCTATACAGTACACTAGCGGAGCGTCTGTAGCCCTTTTGGCCCCAAATGAACTTCAAAATCTGCGATTGTAATTTTTGCAACGGCAGTTTCTTAATGGGGATAGGGAGTGCTCTGAAAAAATAAAGAATCCTAGGAAGCAGAGTCATCTCAACTGAGTGTATTTTACCTAGCCAAGAGAGGCTTTCCTGATCCCATTTGGAGAGGTCATCTAATAATTTCTTAAATAAAGAAGGGTAATTGACCTCATATAGCTGACTGATGTTGGCTGCCAGACTTACCCCCAGTTATGGTAGATGATTAGAGTTCCAGGTAAACTTGTAGAGCTCCTTGAGGCGAAGTACTGTAGACTCAGGGGTAGAAATATTTAAGGCCGCTGACTTGGACCAGTTTATACACAACCCGGAGACCTCTCCAAACTCTTGAAGGAGATGAATAACTCGGGGGTGGAGGTGAGGGGAGACGTTATGAATAAGAGTAAATCGTCCGCAAAAAGCGCACATTTATGTTTGTGGGGGCCGCACTTCACCCCCTTGATGTCTGGGTCATCTCTAATAGCGATCGTGAGGGATTCCATCGCGATAGCAAATATTAAAGGAGAAAGGGGGCATCCCTGTCTGGTTCCCCTGTGAATAACAAAAGGATCTGAAAATAAATTCTGGAGTTTGACCTGAGCGCTAGGATTTGAGTAAAGGGCTTTCAGAGTTTGCGTGAATTTCGGGCCGAAGCCCCATCTGTTAAGAATATCAAATAAGTAAGACCAGTCTACTGAATCAAATGCTTTTTGAAGGTCCACACAGAGTAGAAACCCTTCCTGGTGAGGCCCCCCATCCCAACCCGAGTTGAGGAGGGAGAAAATATCTACCACTCTGCAGATCTGATCTGGACCCTGCCTTCCCTGAATGAAGCGTACTTGATCCTTATGGATATATTTTCCTATAAACTTAGAGAGTCTATTGGCATTATTTTAGTTAATATTTTGAGGTCATTATTGATCAATGAGATAGGCCTGTAATTGCTAACGTCCGAGTGGTCTTTACCGGGTTTGGGGATGACTGAAATGAAGGCCCGATTAGCCTCGGTCTCCAGCATGAACCCTCCATGGAGTGAACTGAAGAATTTCATTAAATAGGGGGCAATCAGGGGGCCAAAGGTCTTATAGTAGCCTGTAGAGAATCCATCAGGCCCTGGGGCAGAGCCCCTTTTGAGTTTTTTAATTACCTCCAGGACTTCCGCTTCAGTGAACGGAAGTTCTAGGGAGGCCATATGATCCTCCGAGAGCTTGAGGAGAGCAATATTTAGGAACGGAGCGGGAGGTGAGGGACCAGCTGATTTCCCTGCTTTATATAGTTTGGCGTAGAAGTTTTGAAAAAGTTCCATAATTCGCTGAGGGTTCTGGGTTAGCTCGCCTGAAAAATCCCTTATCTTTGGGAAGGAATTTGGCCATTGGATTTGTTTCTCTGCACTCGTGGTAAGAGCAAGATTTAAAGCTACCCTCCCTGCTTCCAATTGAGCTCTGGACTGGGGTGTTGGGTTCTTCTTGTGAGATTTGGAGAGTTCGTGAATGGTCCTCTCTAGATTTTCTATGTCGATCTTCCTTTCCCTTCTGAGCCTGGCCTATAATTGGATAATCTTGCCCCTTGCCATCCCCTTGTGAGCTGCCCATAAAGTAGGTGGGGTGACTTCCCCATTATCGTTCAAAAGGAAGTAATCTTTGATATCCTTTTCTATCAAGGTGGACCGGGTTATTAAAAAGAGACTCATTCAGACGCCAGTGGGGATTTCTCCTATGGCCAAGGCCTGCTTTAATATGTATCGTAACCATCGAGTGGTCCGATAAAGGAAAGTCTTTAATGCATGATTTAGAGATCCGGAGGATGGCTGGGGCCGTGACAAAAATATGATCTATCCTAGTCATGCTCTTATGGGGGGCAGAAAAATGTGTATAATCCCTCTTCTTGGGGTTGAGTTCCCTCCAGGCGTCTATGAACTCCAACGTGTGAAGGAGCTTGGCGAGTTTAAGGCTCTGTTTTGGCGGATGAAGCAAGCAGGAACGTCCTGACCTTGATTTGTCAAGCATTTGGTCTAGGGCGGTGTTTGAATCACCCCCCAGGAGCACGGTCCCTTCTGGGTGGGGTGTGATGAGATTGAACAATCTATGAAAAAATTTTACTTGACCTTGGTTGGAAGCATAATATGATACGAAAGTATACAATAAACCCCCCAAGGTCCCTTTTAGGAGGATAAATCTGCCCTCCAGATCTTTGATTTCCTTCAGGGAGGTGAAGACCACATGCTTGGCAAAGGAGACTCCCACACCTCTAGTTTTATCAGGGGCATTAGCCAGAAAAAAAATTAGGATAGTTGGGATGAATAAACTTAGGATTATATTGTGCTGGGAAGTGAGTTTCTTGTAGGAGAAGCACATCTAAGTGCTGGGAGTGTGCCAAAGTAAAGTATTTTTTCCTCTTCATCTGGGAATTAAGGCCCTGGACATTGTGAGTTGCTATACTAAAGAAAGTTGGGGAGTTAGTAGTCATTGTGATGTTTCAGGGGTCGAGATTCGTGCATCACTGAAAGAAAACTCACCTTGGAGCTTACCTGTATCTGAAAGCCGAGTGAACGAAGCTTGCCCTGCAAGAGGGTAGGGGGGTTGACCCATTGTGACTCAGCCAAAAATAAACATCCCTGGTGTCTGAGAAGTGAGAGAAAGAACAGGAAAGGTAAGAAAAGCAAAAACATGTAAAACAAAGTAAGAGTAGAGAACATGGGAGGGGAGCAGTGTGAAACCACCGCGAGCCCCCTCAGAATCCTGATATTGGGGGTTTTAAAAAATGCCCCCGATCTCAGGATGTGGGAACTACTAGTCTGCCCAATAGGCAGATATACATCTGTCCAAGGGAGAGCCAACATCTGGTTCCCAAAGACAGAGGGAGGTGCATGACGACCTCTCCAGTCGATCCCTTAGACTCCAATAAGAGATTTAACAGAGAATTCCCTGACTATCCAATACCAGATCGTGAGAACAGCAGAAGATTTAAAGGAACTTAAGGTCCATCACTATTAATCTGGGAGAGCTCAAGGGAGACAACCAGGATAGAGTTTGAGACAGAAACATAAACTGTTGTACATGTAACGCCGGCAGCAACAGAAACTACAGTCTACAGGCCAGTCATCGTTCTTGAGAAAATTAAACTCTAAGATCCACAGATGACCACCCCCCCCCAAGTCCTCGGGGGGGCAGGGTGAGGGGAAGATAGCCAACGATGGACTGTGTAAACAAGTCAAAAAGGGTTGAACCAATAGGTCACCCAAAATGGAAAGGTGATCTTTTTAGAGATCAGGAACTCTGGAGCCATTGGGCATAAGGAAATGCAGTCTTAGTGCGTGGGTAGGAAATCAGGGTGGATGAGAATCCTTGGCTCTTTTAGGTTGCTGTTTCCGGCAGAGAGGAGGAATAGGGCTCTGTGGGGAGGGCTGCTTGGAGTAGCCTGAGCTCTTGAGAAGAGAAGTGGAGGAGGGATCCAGGGAGATGAGATTAAGCCTAATCAGAAGATGTTCTCCTTCCTGGAAGGTGGTAAAACCATAAGTTTTGCTTTTGAAGGAAAAGGACAGTCTAAACGGAAAAGACCACCAGTACTTGATGGTTGATTTAGATAAGACATCCACCAGCGGCTTCAGGGCTCTTCTCTTTTGGATGGTGGTAGGAGGTAGATCCACAAAGATTTGGATGGAGTGGCCTTGTACGGAAAGGTTGGGAGAGCTTCTGGCGACTTTCATGATTTCTTCCTTAACACTGTAGAAGTGCGTCTATCCAAGTACCCAGGTTTTGAAGATCAGCTTGAATGACTGAGGTAATTTGGGTGACTGTTTGGGCCAGGCCCTTAGAGAGCATTTTGGAAAAGACTTCCATCATCATCTGTAAATCAAAGTGAGTTGATGGGGAGTGAGGACCCGAGGAGCCGGCTTGAATGTGGTCAGAAACTTGCTCCCTAAGAAGAGTATTAATGAGTTCATCTAGTGTCCTTTCAAATAAAGAAACTGTGGATGCTGGCGAGAGGACCTGGGCTGTAATTTGTGACCCTGGTGAGGGTAGGACTTGAGAGCCCCCATCAGTTCCAGCTTCCATGTCCTCGATGACCCCTGTTGTTTGTTGAGCTCCAGAGGGCGTTCGGGGGGCCTTTGGGACAGGGTCGTTGAAACCAGATTGACGGGATAAATCCCTTCTGACTGCCACAAGGAATCATCAGTCTAGACCCCAGAGGAAACTCTGTGGGGCACTGTAAAGAGCCCATTAGTTATGGCAAAATTTAATTCCACTTGCTGGCACAGGAGTGAATGCCCTGTGTTTCACCTATCCAATAAAGTTACTTAGGATTAATTTCAGAGGAGCCTGATTAGGGATGGTTGATCAAGGCTGGCTCTCTGCCTAATAGCCTTTAAGAGAGGAATAGGCCTAAGCCAGGGTCTCAAGTAGACAGCCTGATCCAGAGAACGAGCCCTCCAACCCAGCAGGTTGTATCCTTCACTTCTGGGGGTGTCCCCCGACCTCACTGGCTCGTGTTATTTGTGCTGAGGTGTTCCAGTCCCCCTACGGGAGTCCTCCCGCTGACCGCACGCTCTCCGCTTCACTTAGGCCAGAGTCGCGGCCTCACGTAACGGAGCGAGGCCGAGCGTGGCGCCTTTATCAATGTCCGAGGGATCGCTTTGTACAGGGGGATACCCCTCAACTTAGGCTACTCAAGGGGTGCCTCTGGAAGGAAATTCCTGCTCCTTGGGTTGCTTTACGGGGTCGGGATGACCGAAGAGGCTCGGCGCTCCTGACTTAGACAGCCATCACGGGTGCTTTGCGCATGCGCACCCCGATAAACTCCTCTTTAAAGTGTACTTAAGAGATTTAATTTTCTGCACTCTCTGTGGGGATGGGATGAGTTCTGAGACTTTCCCCTTATAAGGGTGGTCAAGGAGGGTTGCCAACCAATAGTGATCCTTCTCCTTTATGCCACATATTCTTGGGTCCTTTCACAGGCTTTGAAGAATGAGGGAGCTCATGCACCACAAATTTGTGGAGGCATGAGAAGCAGAATCTGGAACTGATTCTTCCCAGCCACATACTACTCCCAAGGGTTCTGGGGATGGAAAACCATCTCATACTGTTTGACATATGTCTTTCTTTGCTTCAATGCCTCCAAAACTGCCTAAATCCCCCTCCTCTCTCTCTCTTCTCTTGTGTGTTCTGTGGTGTGGGAACAATGTTGTCTGCATAAAGTGGGCTTTGAGAGGAAAGTAAGTCCTCATTTTCCTCCCACTGCTCTGCATTCAGTGCCCTGTCCATAATGCCACACAGAGTCTGTTCCTGCAGGAACACAAGAGGGATTGTGTCACTGATGCATGCATTGTCATGGCTCACCATCCTTGTGGCCTCCTCAAATTGTGACAGTACAGTGCATGCATCCTTTATTAGCAGCCATTGGCATGGGAAAAAAAAGCCTAGCTGGCCTGAGCCTGTCATTGTGCCATACTCACACAGGTACTCATTGATGGCCCTCTGCTACAAGTGCAGCCATTGCAGCATTGCCAAAGTTGAGTTGCACCTGTGGGCATGTCACAAATCAGGGGGGTTACAGGCAGGTGGAGTTCTTGCTGAATTTCAGCCAACCGGGCACTGGCTGTGTATGACCACCTGAAATGGCTACAGACTATTCTGGCATGCTTTAGAAGATCTTGCAACCCTGGGTACCTATTTAGGAAATTCTGCACCACCAAATTGAGTTCATGTGCCAAGCATGGCACACGTGTCAACTTTCGCTGTCTAAGGGTGGACAGGATGGTTGTGCCATTATCGCACACCACCATTCCTGGCTCCAGCTGGCGTGGCATTAACTACCTCTGTGCCTGTCCTTGCAGAGCTGCAATAATCTCTACTCCGGTGTGGTTCTTGTCCCCAAACGCACCAACTGAAGCACTGCATGGCACCTTTTAGCCTGACTCATTGAATAGCCCTTTGAATGCTTAGGGGGTACTTGAGGTTCATAGGACAATTAAGCATAAGAGGGCATGGAACAGGAGGGGGTAGAGCTGACAAATCTTGCATCATCACCAGCTGTATGGAGATGTGGGGGCACAACAAGCTGCAGCACTGAGCCCTGTCCTACATCCTTCTGAGTTGCAAGCAGAGTTACCCAGTGTGCTGTGAAATAAATATATAGTCATTGTCCATGCTTGTTGGATCATGTGTCAGCAGTAACTTGGACTTTGCGAAGGACTGCCTTGCCCAACGATGCCAGAACATTAATATTGTATAGCACCTCGATAATAAAAGTCCATATAACTTTAAAATCCCTGTAAAGTTCAAGCAGTGCTAAATTGTGACTTCCAATGAAAAGTCCAAAATGTCAACTGAAGTGATCCCCGCTAGGGGCAGGATCCCGTTCCAATGTTGTCCACCACCGCACCACGTGAGCAAAAACGGGAGGATATACCCCCCTATATGGAAACACTCACCAGAGGCAAGTAAAACAATAGCCTTAAGGTCTCAATAATGATCTCCAAACTCCAGCATCCAATCGTATCACATCCAATCTTAAGGTGTATGGGAGACAGCAGATGTAATGTTGCTGGAATCAACCTGTTGAGTGCTTAGAACGGCAAGCTGCAGCACTGAGCCCTGTCCTACATCCTTCTGAGTTGCAAGCAGAGTTACCCAGTGTGCTGTGAAAGAAATATATAGTCACTGTCCATGCTTGTTGGATCATGTGTCAGCAGTAACTTGGACTTTGCGAAGGACTGCCTTGCCCAACGATGCCAAAACATTGCCTTCTACGTGATGGTAGAGAGCTGGAATGGCCTTGCGTGAAAAGAAATAGCGTCCGGGAACCTGCAATTGTGGTATAGCACATTCTGCAAATTCATGGAAGGGGGCAGAATCCACCAGACGAAAAGTAAGTAGTTGTAGAGCCAGCAGCTTTAACAAGCTTGCATTTAGATGCTGGGCATATGGGTGGCAGTGACTATTTTTTTTCTACTGCAGCAGATGGGGCAGAGAAATTTGCCGGCTATAGGCTACAGCTGGTGGTGTGCTGCTGGCAGATGTGCTGCAAGGACTTGGGACATCCTGTGCTATAACATCATCCCTGTCAGTGGAGGCTGCTGAGAGGTCATGAGGTATAGCAGGGGCAGACTAAGGTGAGTAGGGAGGAAGGGCAGATTTGTGCCCCTTTTATGTGGCTTTTAGGTGCTCTTGCCAATGGGCTGAGAGGTGGGAGGTTAAATGTCTTGTCAAGCATGTGGTACCCAAATGGCTGGTGTTTTTGCAATGCTTGATGTGCTTGAGACAAAGTTTGCAAATAACAACAGTGCCATTGGCTGCACATGTACTAAAAAAGGCCAACTCAGCTGAGCTGTAGGAATTTGCCCGGATGATAACAGCTCCACAATGTGATGGTACAGGGTGGCTGCTCTCTACTGTTCCATTATGGCTGCCTCGTTGGGGTTGTACCTCACCTTCACTTTCCTCCTCTGCTCTATCTGGCACTCAAGTTGCATTGGTGACCTCATCATCCTCCTCTTCTCCATCCTCATTACCATTTGAGACAATTTGGCAATAGCTGGGTCAGGGGAATCATGAATGCCAACTTGTGTACCAATGTTCTCCCCTCTCTGTAAGCTCATGTTCCTGCCCTCCTAAACCTCAGAACCAACATCTGAATCTAGTAATGGCTGTGCATCATCAAGGAGCAAGTGGCTGACCCTGTGTTCAAATACTTCAGCTGACTCTTCCATGCCTGATGCTGGGGCTATGGCAGGAATAGCTGTGGACAAGTAGGCAGGTTTAGCCCCTCTGGCAGCTTCAGGGGACTGCAAACTAGTCTCTGCTTGGGTGACGGAGAATGAAGAGGATGAGGACGGTTTAGTAAGCCAGTCCACCACCTCTGCATGCTGTGGCTGGACAGCATGGGTAACATCACTAAACAGAGGAAATTATGCCCTGCCTGATGACTAACCACATCCACCTTTGCCTGTGGACACATACACTGCTGGCTAGCTTACATTGCCATGGGAACGTCTCCCTCATCTTGTTGTCCTCCCAGACATGATGCGAGGGCAATGCTTATTACCAAAATGTAATAAAGATGTGGAAATGTGTATGTGGATGCACTTTAATCAATGGGAACTGGTGTTTGGTACACTTTAATTGAAGTACTCACTACACAGACACACTCCACAGATACACTATAATATACTGCAATATACTCAATAAACAGTCAGGTCCATAAATATTGGGACATCAACACAATTCTAATCTTTTTGGCTCTATACACCACCACAATGGATTTGAAATTAAACGAACAAGATGTGCCTTAACTGCAGACTTTCAATTTTAATTTGAGAGTATTTCGGTACCGAACTCGATCCGAACTTACCCCGGACACCGAACCCCATTGAAGTCAACAGTGACCCGAACTTTTGGGCACAAAAATGGCTGTTAAAAAAGTAATGGAAAGGGCTAGAAGGCTGCAAAAGGAAGCAAAATGGGGGTAAGAGTAGGAAAAGTGCCCTGCAAACAAATGTGGATAGGGAAATAACTTAAAATCTACTAAAAAAAATAAAATGGGAGGAGGAGGTGGATGTGGATTAGGAGCCTAGAGGTTGACTAGGCCGTGACCGTGGCAGTGTAGGTGGAAGTGGCGCTGGTGGAGGAGGAGGTGGAGGTAGCCAACACTGTTTTTTGTTTGTTTGTTTTTTTTAGAATTGGGGTAACCCCCTAAATATTGAGACATATTCAAAAAAAAAAAAAGGATACCAATGGCTGTGTGAGGCCGGTCTAAATGTCTATTCTGCACAAGGTACAGACAAGTCTTGTGGGATCCATGCCTGGTTCATTTTAATAAACTTTAGCTTGTCCACGTTGGCTATGTACAGGCGGCTGCGCTTGTTTGTGATAACGCCCCCTGCCATGCTAAACATTGAAAATTTTTGACCTGGCCTATGCTGGTGCAGAAACCCACCCTCCGAGCCACTTGTGAATGACTGGCCTGATAACCGTGGAAATTACCCCTCTTCCTCCTCCTTCTGTGCCACATCCTCTTCCATCAGCGCCCGAAGTGTTTTTTCAAGGAGACATAGAAGTGGGATAGTAACGCTGAGAACAGCGTCATCGGCACTGGTCATGTTGGTGGAGTACTCGAAACAAAGCAATATGGTACACAGGTCTTGCATGGAGGCACACTCGTTGGTGTTGAAGTGGTGCTGCTCCGCAGAGTGACTGACCCGTGCGTGCTGCAACTGAAACTCCACTATTGCCTGCTGCTGCTCACACAGTCTCTCCAGCATGTGCAAGTTGGATTTCCACCTTGTGGGCACGTCACATAGGAGGCGGTGAGTGGGAAGGCCAAAGTTCTGCTGCAGCGCAGACAGGCGAGCAGCAGCAGGGTGAGAATGCAGAAAGCACGAACAGATGGCCCGCACTTTCTGCAGCAGCTCTGACATATCCGGGTAGTTTTTTAGAGATTTCTGCACCATCAAAATCAGCACATGCGCCAGGCAAGGGATGTGCATCAAACCGGCTAGGCCCAGAGCTGCTACGAGGTTTTGCCCATTATCGCACACAACCAGGCCGGGCTTGAGGCTCAGTGGCAACAACCACTCATCGGTCTGTTGTTCAATAACCGTCCAGAGCGCCTGCGCAGTGTGGGGTTTATCCCTGCTGTCGTTTACCCCTGGATGTGCTGAATTTGGTGGTGAAGATGTTACGCTGAGCGGATGAGGAGGTGGTAGAGGAGGAGGAGGAGGAAGCGCAGTAGGAGGAGAAGGCAACAGGAGGCAAAGAGAAATGCCCTGCAATACTGGGTGGCGGAAGGACATGCGCAAAATGGCTAGCCGCCTCAGGCCCACATGCCACTATATTTGCCCAGTGTGCAGTTAGCGAGATATAGCGTCCCTGCTTATATGTCCAGGTATCAGTGGTTATGTGGACCTTGCCACAGATGGCGTTGCGCAGTGCACACTTGATCTCGTCCCTGACTTGTTTGTGCAGGGAAGGGATGGCTCACCTGGAAAAGTAGTGGCAGCTGGGAACCACGTACTGTGGGACAGCCACTGCCATCAGGTTTTTAAAACTGTCCATGTCCACCAGACGGAATGACAGCATTTCAAAGACCAGAAATTTTGAAATGCTGGCATTCAGGGCCAGGGATCGCAGGTGGGTAGGGGAGTACTTCCTCTTTCTCTCCAGTGTTTTGGAGATGGAGAGCTGTAAGCTTCCATGGGACCGCGTGGAAATGCTTGGGGACGGTGGAGGACATGTCTGTTTGCTGGGTGGCAGGTAACACTGGCACTGTAGAGGTGGAGGAAGAGGCCGAGGCAGCAGCAGAAGAAGAGGAAGCAGGAGGAGGCCAAGACCTTTCTTGGATTTTGAGGTACTTATTCCACTGCAGCAAGTGCTTTGCATTTAGATGCCTGGTCATGGAGGTTGTGCTCAGGTTTAGAACATTTGTGCCTCGCTTCAGCCTCACATTGCACAGTGTGCAAACCACTTGTGTCGCCTTTAAGCTGCCTTTGGTATGCTAAGTCCCTGGTGTGCGGTGGGTAGTAGCAGGCATACTGTCTAGGGGACTCTCGCTCCTCTTTTGCAGCCTGCTTCCTCTTTTGCTGTGCTGGTGCCTCTATGCGACCACCACCTTTTCCTCCAAACTGCACACGTCACTCGCATAACCTTCATTCCATGTGGGGTCTAGGACCTCATCATCCTCCATATCATCTTCCACCCACCCTTCACCACTGCCCTCCTTGTCAGTCTGCACACTGAGGAAAGCAGCAGCAGTTGGCATCTGTGTTTCGTCATCATCATCACAGACATGCTGCCGTTGTGTTTCCATGTCCTCATCTTGAACCAGAAGTGGTTAGGCATCAGTGCACTCAATGATTTCCACTTCTGGGCCAGGGCAATGTGGATGGCCCACGGAAAGCACAACAGCAGAGTCATCAAAAGCATAAGAGATTGCTGCGTGACTTGGGGCTCAGACTGCTTGGCTGATTTACAAGGGGCTGAGGTGAAAGACAGATGGCCATGGGGTTCAGGTGCCAACTCTGAGCTTTCATCAAGGGACTGGACAGAAAGTGGAGTCGGGGAACATTTAGTCGGTTCGTCAGACTCGGGGTTCAGTGCGTCGTTAGAGAATACGAAAACTACTGAGACGACAACACGAAAGGCACCCGGTAGGTGTAACGGGACCGGGTCTTCACCTTTAGTAACTCACGTGACTACGGATTGGTGAAGACCAAGTTCTACTCCTGTACCTTTGTGTTGCCGTCGTACAGACACTACTACTACTGCTTTGTGTCTACGGTTGACGACGACGAAAGGAGTCACACGTCTGACTGTTCCTCCCGTCACCACTTCCCACCCACCTTCTACTATACCTCCTACTACTCCAGGATCTGGGGTGTACCTTACTTCCAA
>BLSH010375149.1:712208-734568 GCA_018402905.1 Glandirana rugosa
CCCGGTCCAAGGACAAACACGAGACTCCCTCTCGAATAACAAGATTTTTGTTGATGATGACGTAATCCCGGTCCAAGGTCAACCACGAGACTCCCTGTCAAATAGTAAGATTTTTGTTGATGTTGAAGTAATCCCGGTCCAAGGACAACCACGAGACTCCCTCTCAAATAGCAAGATTTTTGTTGACGTTATCCCAGTCCAAGGCCAACCACGAGGTTCCCTGTCAAATAACAAGATTTTTGTTGATGATGACGTTATCAAACAGGAACCTGGCCCTATTGCAGTAGTAGTTGTTTTTAGAACGATAAACTGTCCCTCAGAGCACCAACCAGAACCTGGCCCTATTGCAGTTGTTTTTAGAACAATAAACTCTCCCTCAGAGCAATAACAGGAACCTGGCCCTAATGCAGTTGTAGTTGTTTTAAGAACGATAAACTGTCCCTCAGAGCATCAACCGGAACCTGGCCCTATTGCAGTAGTAGTTGTTTTTAGAACAATAAACTGTCCCTTGGAGCACCAACCGGAACCTGACCCTATTGCAGTTGTTTTTAGAACGATAAACTCTCCCTCAGAGCACCAACAGGAACCTGGCCCTAATGAAGTTGTAGTTGTTTTTAGAATGATAAACTGTCCCTCAGAGCACCAACTGGAACCTGGCCCTAATGCAGTAGTAGTTGTTTTTAGAACAATAAGCTCTCCCTCAGAGCACAAATAGGAACAAGGCCCTATTGCAGTAGTAGTTGTTTTTAGAACAATAAACTGTCCCTCAGAACACCAACAGGAACGTGGCACTAATGCAGGAGTAGTTGTTTTTAGAAAGATAATCTCTCCCTCAGAGCACAAACAGGAACCTGGCCCTAATGCAGTTGTAGTTGTTTTTAGAACAATAAACTGTCCCTCAGAGCACCAACCGGAACCTGGCCCTATTGCAGTTGTAGTTGTTTTTAGAATGATAAACTGTCCCTCAGAGCGCCAACAGGAACCTGGCCCTAATGCAGTAGTATTTTTTTTAGAACAATAAACTCTCCCTCAGAGCACAAATAGGAACCTTGCCCTAATGCAGTTGTGGTTGTTTTTAGAACGATAAACTGTCCCTCAGAGCACAAACAGGAACCTGGCCCTAATGCAGTTCTAGTTGTTTTTAGGACGATGAACTCTCCCTCAGAGCACCAACAGGAACCTGGCCCTAATACAGTTATAGTTGTTTTTAGAACAATAAACTGTCCCTCAGAGCACCAACAGGTACCAGACCCTAATGCAGTAGTAGTTGTTTTTAGAATGATAAACTCTCCTTCAGAGCACCAACCGGAACCTGGCCCTATTGCAGTAGTAGTTGTTTTTAGAACGATGAACTGTCCCTCAGAGCACCAACGGGCACCTGGCCCTATTGCAGTTGTTTTTAGAATGATACATTTTTCCTCAGAGCACCAACAGGAACCTGGCCCTAATGCAGTTGTAGTTGTTTTTAGAACGATGAACTCTCCCTCAGAGCACCAACCAGAACCTGGCCCTATTGCAGAAGTAGTTGTTTTTAGAACGATAAACTGTCCCTCAGAGCACCAACCGGAACCTGGTCCTATTGCAGTAGTAGTTGTTTTTAGAATGATAAACTCTCCCTCAGAGCACCAACAGGAACAAGGCCCTAATGCAGTAGTAGTTGTTTTTAGAGCAATCAACTCTCCCTCAGAGCACCAACTGGAACCTGGGCCTATTGCAGTAGTAGTTGTTTTTAGAACAATAAACTCTCCCTCAGAACACAGACCGGAACCTGGCCCTATTGCAGTAGCAGTTGTTCTTAGAATGATAAACTGTCCCTCAGAGCACAAACAGGAACCTGGCCCTAATGCAGTAGTAGTTGTTTTTAGAACGATAAACTCTCCCTCAGAGCACCAACCGGAACCTGGACCTATTGCAGTAGTAGTTGTTTTTAGAACAATAAACTGTCCCTCAGAGCACCAACCAAAACCTGGCCCTATTGCAGTTGATTTTAAAATGATAAACTCTCCCTCAGAGCACCAACCGAAACCTGGCCCTATTGCAGTAGTAGTTGTTTTTAGAACGATAATCTCTCCCTCAGAGCACAAACAGGAACCTGGCCCTATTGCAGTAGTAGTTGTTTTTAGAACGATAAACTGTCCCTCAGAGCACCAACCGGAACCTGGCCCTATTGCAGTTGTTTTTAGAACAATAAACTCTCCTTCAGAGCAATAACAGGAACCTGGCCCTAATGCAGTTGTAGTTGTTTTAAGAACGATAAACTGTCCCTCAGAGCATCAACCGGAAGCTGGCCCTATTGCAGTAGTAGTTGTTTTTAGAACAATAAACTGTCCCTCGGAGCACCAACCGGAACCTGACCCTATTGCAGTTGTTTTTAGAACGATAAACTCTCCCTCAGAGCACCAACAGGAACCTGGCCCTAATGCAGTTGTAGTTGTTTTTAGAATGATAAACTGTCCCTCAGAGCACCAACTGGAACCTGGCCCTAATGCAGTAGTAGTTGTTTTTAGAACAATAAGCTCTCCCTCAGAGCACAAACAGGAACCTGGCCCTATTGCAGTAGTACTTGTTTTTAGCACGATAAACTGTCCCTCAGAGCACAAATAGGAACAAGGCCCTATTGCAGTAATAGTTGTTTTTAGAATGATAAACTGTCCCTCAGAACACCAACAGGAACCTGGCACTAATGCAGGAGTAGTTGTTTTTAGAAAGATAATCTCTCCCTCAGAGCACAAACAGGAACCTGGCCCTAATGCAGTTGTAGTTGTTTTTAGAACAATAAACTGTCCCTCAGAGCACCAACCGGAACCTGGCCCTATTGCAGTTGTTTTTAGAACAATAAACTCTCCCTCTGGGCAATAACAGGAACCTGGCCCTAATGCAGTTGTAGTTGTTTTAAGAACGATATACTGTCCCTCAGAGCATCAACCGGAACCTGGCCCTATTGCAGTAGTAGTTTGTTTTTAGAACAATAAACTGTCCCTCGGAGCACCAACCGGAACCTGACCCTATTGCAGTTGTTTTTAGAACGATTACCTCTCCCTCAGAGCACCAACAGGAACCTGGCCCTAATGCAGTTGTAGTTGTTTTTAGAATGATAAACTGTCCCTCAGAGCACCAACTGGAATCGGGCCCTAATGCAGTAGTAGTTGTTTTTAGAACAATAAGCTCTCCCTCAGAGCACAAACAGGAACCTGGCCCTATTGCAGTAGTAGTTGTTTTTAGCACGATAAACTGTCCCTCAGAGCACAAATAGGAACAAGGCCCTATTGCAGTAGTAGTTTTTTTAGAACAATAAACTGTCCCTCAGAACACCAACAGGAACCTGGCACTAATGCAGGAGTAGTTGTTTTTAGAAAGATAATCTCTGCCTCAGAGCACAAACAGGAACCTGGCCCTAATGCAGTTGTAGTTGTTTTTAGAACGATAAACTGTCCCTCAGAGCACCCACAGGAACGTTTCCCTAATGCACTATAAGATGATTCTGAACGCTAACACAGGACCGCAATGAAGGTCTCCCTAATGCAGTCTGAGATGGTTGTGAACGCTAATCTTTCCCTCACAGCAGTGGCATAAAGCTTTCCCTTCTCTAGTCTGAGACGATCTGACACGCGGCTCTAGGTGACTCCAGCCTCATATAGAGTCTGGGTCACATGATGCACTGGCCAATCACAGCCATGCCATTAGTAGTCATGGCTGTGTTAGCTTCTAAGGGCAAACTAGTGAAAAGTTTGTTGATCAGCTGCCCAGCAGCTATAGAAAAGGCGGCAAAAATACCCGGATACCGAACCCGATCCAGGACTTTTTTTTCAATGTCCGGGTTCGGGGCACGGACAACCCAAAGTCCGGTACGATCCTGAATTTTACAGTCCGGGTTCGCTCAACTCTACTGCTCAGCTGTTCCATGGCCAGGTGTGTGTTATTCGCTTATTATTCAATTTACAATGAGCAGATACAAGGTCCAGAGTTAATATCAAGTGTGCTATTTGCATTTGGAATCTGTTGCTGTTAACTCTCAATATGAGATCCAAAGAGTTGTCTCTATCAGTGAAGCAAGCCATCATTAGGCTGAAAAAACAAAACAAACCCATCAGAGAGATAGCAAAAACATTAGGTGTGGCCAAATTAACTGTTTGGTACATCCTTAAAAAGAAAGAACGCACCAGTGAGCTCACCAACACCAAAAGACCCGGAAGACCACGGAAAACAACTGTGGTGGATGACCGAAGAATTCTTTCCTTGGTTAAGAAAACACCCTTCACAACAGTTGGCCAGATCAAGAACACTCTCCAGGAGGTAGGTGTATGTGTGTCAAAGTCAACAATCAAGAGAAGACTTCACCAAAGTGAATACAGAGGGTTCACCACAAGATGTAAACCATTGGTGAGCCTCAAAAACAGGATGGCCAGATTAGAGTTTGCCAAACAACATCTAAAAAAGCCTTCACAGTTCTGGAACAACATCCTATGGACTGATGAGCCCAATATCAACTTGTACCAGAGTGAAGGGAAGAGAAGTGTATGGAGAAGGAAATTAACTGCTCATGATCTAAAGCATACCACCTCATCAGTGATGCTTGGTGGTGGAAGTGTCATGGCGTGGGCATGTACGGCTGCCAAGGAACTGGTTCTCTTGTATTTATTGATGATGTGACTGCTGACAAAAGCAGCAGGATGAATTCTGAAGTGTTTCAGGCAATATGATCTGCTCATATTCAGCCAAATGCTTCAGAACTCATTGGACAGCGCTTCACAGTGCAGATGAACAATGACCCGAAGCATACGGCAAAAGCAGCCAAAGAGTTTTTTAAGGGAAAGAAGTGGAATGTTATGCAATGGCCAAGTCAATCACCTCACCTAAATCCGACTGAGCATGCATTTCACTTACTGAAGACAAAACTGAAGGGAAAATGCCCCAAGAACAAGCAGGAACTGAAGACAGTTGCAGTAGAGGCCTGGCAGAGCATCACCAGGGATGAAAACCAGCATCTGGGGATGTCTATGCATTCCAGACTTTAGGCTGTAATTGACTGCAAAGGATTTGCAACCAAGTATTAAAAAGCGAAAGCTTGAGTTATGATTGTTAATCTGTCCCATTACTTTTGGTCCCTTAAAAAGTTTGAGGCACTTATGCAAACTGTTGTAATTCCTACACCATTCACCTGATTTGGATGTAAATACCCTCAAATTAAAGCTGAAATTCTGCAGTTAAAGCACATCTTGTTTGTTTAATTTCAAATTCATTGTGGTGGTGTATAGAGCCAAAAAAACTTGCAGTAACGCACAGAAATATACTACGTTAATTGGAAGGTAACGCACTGAAAAATATGGTGTTAAACTTACAGTAACTCACAGAACTATACTGCGTTAAACGGTAGGTGATACACTGAAATATATGGCGTTAAACTTGCAGTAACGCAATGAAATATACGGTGTTAAACTTGCAACAATGCAGTGAAATATATGGCTTTAAACTTGCAGTAATGCACTGAACTATACTGCATTAAACGGAAGGTAACACACAGAAATATACGGCATAAACTTGCAGTAACACACAGAAATATATGCCGTTAAACTTGCAGTAATGCACAGAAATACTGTATATGGAATTAAACTTGCAGTAATGCACTGAACTACACTGTGTTAAATGTAAGAAGGTAATGCACAGGAATATATGACGTTAAACTTGCAATAGTGCAATGAAATATATGGCGTTAAACTTGCAGTAACACACAGAGATATATGGCGTTAAACTTGCAGTAACACACAGAAATATATGGCGTTAAACTTGCAGTAACGCACATAGCTATATGGAATTAAACTTGCAGTAACGCACATAGCTATATGGAGTTAAACTTGCAGTAATGCAATGTAATATTTGGTGTTAAACCTGCAGTCATGCACAGAAATATATGTTGTTAAACTTGCAGTAACTCACAGAAATATACTGTGTTAAACTTGCAGTAACGCACAGAAATATATGACATTAATCTTGCAGTAAGGCACAGTAATACATGGCATTAAACCTGCAGTAATGAACAGAAATATACGGGTTTAAACTTGCAGTAATGCACATAAATGTATGGCGTTCAACTTGCAGCAATGCAGTGAAATATATGGCCTTAACTTGCAGTAACGCACAGAAATATATGGTGTTAAACTTGCAGTAATGCAATTAAATATACAACGTACCTGGTGGAGATCGAGCTGTAGAGGGTGCTTCTCTTGCAACTCCTATCCAACGCCCCTGATAGTGATGACAGGGAGTGTTGGACACAGAGTGGCACGAGGGCCAGTATCGCAGGTGGCACCAACCGAGGCTTGACAGGGACCCGATGACCGTGGATCACCAAGCAGGTTGCTGGAACAGGAACTCTGTGATATAAGACCAGTAGGCAGGAGCGTAGCCGGAACATAAGACAGGGGGTCATCAACAGCCAGGCAGTGCAGGTACAGGAACATGAGGCTGGAGCAGGAACAGGATACAAGCCAGGTCTGGAACACAATCGGGCAGCAAAGTACAGGACCATGAGACAAGAGAAGAGTCAAACCCAGGCCGAGATCACAGGTACGCAAGCGGAAGTCCAGAGCAGAGTTCAGGTGAAGCCGGGTCAAATACAGGCAGACAGAAAAAATATCAGGGCACAGGTAACCGGGAACTAGCTGAAAGACCACTCAGCAATGTGTTCATGTGACTGTTTCGCTTAAATAGTCAGTTTGGTGCCAGTGCATGCACGTATATGCACGCCTGCTCGCACTCGCGCACGCCCACACATGCGCAAATGCATGTTTCTTCTTGTGCCCATTCTAGTGTGTGCTCACATGTGTGCCAATTCGCATCTGTCTACAGGTCTTCTCTTACAGTTAAACTTGCAGTAATGCACAGAAATGTATGGCGTTAAACTTTCAGTAATGCAATGAAATATATGGCGTTAAATTTGCAGTAACGCGCAGAAATATACGACGTTAAACTTGCAGTAATGCACAGAAATATATGGAGTTAAACTAGTAGTAATGCAATGAAATATACGGCTCTAAACTTGCACTAACGCAATAAAATATATGGCGCTAAACTTGCACTAACGCACAGAAATATACAACGTTAAACTTGCAGTAACACACAGAAATATATGGTGTTAAACTTGCATTAATGCACAGAACTATATGGCATTAAACTTGCAGTATCGCAATTAAATATACAGCATTAGCCTGCAGTAACGCAATGAAATATATGGAGTAAAACTTGCAGTAATGCACAGAAATATATGGGGTTAAACTTGCAGTAAGGCACAAAAAATATACAGTGTTAAAAATTTACTACACTCACACTCACTGAACTGTCCCTAGATTCACACTAATGTAAAGATTAATAGTGGTCACACTACAGTCACACTGACTAACTATCCCTAGAGTCACATTAAACTAATGTGCTACACTGACAATAGAATCACAATAGCACACATAGCACACTGACGGTCTAGTAGCACTGAAGAGAGACCTGTTCTATCTGTCCACACCAATATCACACTACAAATGGCCTGTCAGGGGATGCAAGCATCCAGCAAGGGAAAACAGATCAAAGGGCTGCACCAAAAGAAATGAGGACCATAGGGATAAGTGAAAAAGTTATGTTTATTAATGAAAGTGACATGCATCCGATACCAGCACCAATGACAATACACAAACAAGGTGGAAATAAATAAACATAAGTAACCCCAGTAATAACCCTAACTAACTAACTAAATATATACAAATAAGGTAACACACATAGGAATACCGGCAAGGACAGGAGATAAAGGAACAGAAGTCAGCAACAGCAACAGGCAGCAGGTAGCAGGTCACAGGGGGCAAGGGACAGGACTCCAGAACAGGATCAGGCAGGAACAGGCCACAGAGAATAAGGGACAGGACTCCAGATCAGGATCAGACAGAAACAAGGCTAGCAGAGACAATACTGAAGCCCTGAACCCCAGTGAAGGGCGGGCTTTTATACCTCCAACAGCACATGTCAGGTGCAGCTTGATGATCTGGGTGTCCCTCTGCTGGGAGACACCCGCAGGTGGACACCAGAACTACACCCTTAAATGCAGAAAGCAACAGTGCCACCTGCAGGTGAGCCCAGCAGTAGCACAGGTGCTGACAGTTCCCCCCTCTTAAGGAGCGGCTTCCGGATGCTCCATTCTGCCCTTGACTCAGACACACTTGGGCACCAGAGTCAGTCTGGGCATCAAGCAGGGGAAAATCTGTGGCAAGCTGGCCATCAGGCAGGGATGCATCAACGGGCCCCAGATCAGCAGGCACAGAGTCATCAAGCACTGGATCAGCAGGTACAGGGTTATCAGGTACTGGAGCAGTAGGCACTGGATAAGCAGGCACAGAGTCATCAGGCACAGGATCAGTGGGCACCGGGTCATCAGTCTGGGCAGTAGGCACCAGTTCATCAGGCACTGGATTAGCGGGTACCGGGTCATCAGGCACTGGATCAGCGGGCACAGGGTCATCAGGCTGAGCAGTAGGCACCAGTTCATCAGGCAATGGATCAGCGGGTATCAGGTCATCATGCACTGGATCAGAGGGTACAGGGTCATCAGGCACAGGATCAGCAGGCACTGGGTTATCAGGTCCTGAAGCAGCAGGCACTGGATCAGCAGGTACAGGGTCATCAGGAAGTAGATCAGCAGGTACAGTGTCATCAGGCACTGGAGCAGCAGCTCAGGATCATAAGGCACTGGATTAGGGATGAGCTTTCGGGGTTCGACTCGAACATCGGGTGTTCGTCCGCTCGGGTCATTCCGAACATCATGGGGCATTTGTGGGAACTTCGCGTGTCCCATAATGTATTGCAATGGTGGCGAAATGCCACCCGCTGATTGGCCAAAGCATGCACATGACCTGCATGCTTTGGCCAATTAGCGGGTGGCCTGCTGTGAGAACTTTTAACCAGTCACTGCTCAGCAGCCTCAATCCACACCTCACACTATATAAAGCCACTTGTACAGTGGCTCTATGTAGTCTGTGAAACGGCGTGATAGAGAGATAGCTTAGGTTGCAGATTGCAGGCAGTTTAGCTAGCTAGATAATTGTGAAAATAAAGAAAAAAAAGATAGATAGATGGATAGATAGATAGATCTGGGGGCGTGGCCTGGTGCTGGATCAAGATGGACGCGTGATCTCCTCGCTCTGTCTGCCGGCGGCCTAAAATTAGCTTTTTCAGCGGAGCCGACTACCCTAAACACCGAATAATGGCAGGTAGAAGTTCATCATCGACCCAGGGACACTCGGATACCGGGACACAACTCAGCCGAACCATCCCGGTGCTGTTCCGGAGCGGCCAACAAGACACACAGGCCTCGCAACAGGCTCTGACGGAGAAGCAGCCTGCAGCGGCCTCGATTTGGGACACAGCCCAGGCGAGCGGGCACCAGGCACAACCACAACCTCCGCCGTTTCTAAGCTTGGCGGACCTCCATGCTGTGGCGGCCGATATAAAGGGCACCCTGTCAGCGGCAATAGCTGAACTTAAATCAGACATTCGGTCCGTGGCCAACCGCCTGGATTATGTGGAGGATGTGACCGCTACACACGGAGCCGCCATTAACCAGGTACAACAGGCTGTCAGCATACAGAACCAGCATTTACTTTCCATGCATCGCCACTTGGAGGATGTGGACAACAGGGGACGCAGGCGAAACCTCAGGTTTCGGGGGGTCCCAGAGACAGTTGAGGGACCCCAGATCCAACAAGCTATCTGGGCAATTTGCAACACTCTTTTGGGCAGGCCGCATGACGCCCCCATAGATTTTGAAAGATGCCATCGGGCACTGAGACCCAGGGGACAAGACACTGAACCTCCGCGAGACATAATTTGCTGCTTCGTTAGCTTCACACAAAAGGAAGAAATATTACGACAAGCTCGCACTCAAGGTCAACTGCACCATGATGGCAGATCAATCCAGATCTATCAGGACCTGTCCCCCATCACATTGCAGCAGAGGAGAGAATTACGCCCTCTGCTCACAGCTTTGAGAGAACGTCGGATAATATATCGATGGAAATTTCCTTTTTGCCTTGCGGCCACCCTGGGCAACAGAATCGCTACATTGAGAGTCCCTGCGCATTTACCAGCTTTCTGTGAGGCGTTGAGTATGCCTCTGGTCCCAGTCCCAGATTGGCTCAGTACATTTATGCTACCTGAACCCTGGATGTCCACCCGTCAAGAGGGCACCCCGCGGTCCCGCAGAAACAGACAAAGGAGAAGGAGGTCTTCTTCAGACTCCACTAGAGAACACCCGGATGACATGATCACTGAAAGATCATCCAGAACAAAGCCGTCCTCAGCGAGAAGGAAGACAGATCATTGAATTGCCCCCCACAGCCTCCCGCGCCCAGCCATATCCGACGAAGACATAGAATGAATAGATGTTAATACTCAACTCTAACAGGAGGTTTGATGTTTACTTGTTTTAAAGCTGGAATCCCTACAATCCGTACAAGTAAGTGACTCTTGACTGGCAGCTCTGACCCACTCGCTGAAACTCTCCGGCTATACTAACGATGATCCTGCTGACTGCGGACCCAGCCAGTTGAGAAGAACACTCGCCATCTCCCAACTTTAGGAACCGGATCACCTAACAACTGCCTGATGCTAACTTTCCAGAGGCGCTCTGGCAACATTGGCTTTAAATACCCTGACTGCTGAGAACCTCAGACCGATACTCCTGCACAGTTCATCCCCGCGACCAGACATCGATGGACTGATAATCTAACCTCCATGGTATGAAGATAGCGCGCCTCAAAGTATCTTAAACTTACCAGACTGTGTTGTGATGTTGATATAACCATTCGGCACTGACAAGAACTAAACGGGTCTTTTCTGCAGTGCCTGGGTCTGCAGGCGTCTGGGTTCTTCTGGCCGGTAGGTGCTCGCGGCTGGGGTCGGTTCCCCGGATGACTAACCTACGCTGGGGGGCCAGCCCCAGCCAGACCCAGACAAGCGGTGAGTGTCTGCTTGTGTGTTTGCTTGTTATTCGCCTGTAATGTCTTGCAGCTTCCTGCTGAACCTTGACACTAATCCCTCCTGGGACTAACTGCAAATTTGTTCCTTCTTTTATTGTTTTGTCTTTGTTATTCATTTGGTGATGGTTGGTTTGGGGGGCGGGGCCATCCCGTGCACGGGGGGGTGGGGGGCCCCCTGCGGAGACTCTCCCACGGAGTCTCGGTGGGGGTCCCCCGGCCTCCTCCCTTGGGCGGGGGGGGCGGCCGGCTCTCCCTGGGGAGGCGCGGGGCTTCATCGGGTGCCCCCCCTCGGGTCTTCCCCCCTGTCTCCCTTGGTGGTAGTCCGCCGGGGGCTGGATGGGGGGGGCGGGGGGGTCCCCACTTGGGGCCGCGGCTTCTAGGTATTATCAGCCGAAAGGTTCCTACAAGTTCTTACTTTGCTGTTTATTTGAAGGTTACCCATACATGCTCTTCTGCCGCTCTTTTATTAGCAACTACACGAATTCTAGCTTTAGTGAGATATGGTATATCTTTGACTGGTGGAGACCCCGGGTAGCCGGCGGTCTCGGCTGCTCCTGTCGGTTGACCCCGATTAGGGTCCCGGTGGGGGGGGCGGAGACACCGGTTTAATAATGAACATGAGAAACTCTACCTAAAAGAAGGACTTGGGGGGACCTTTGGATGGTTGTCCCTTTAGTCCGTTTGGGGCGGGTGGGCTCCCCGGGGCTCCCCCTCCTCCCCCTCCGAGTTGGGTCAGCCTCAGGTTGTTCTGACATACCCTGGAGCACCCCTGGGCCGCCGGCAGTACAGGTCTTTGACAGACTCCAGTTTCGGTCACTTCTCTCACCACTAAGTGGCAGGTTCCCTTAGACCACTACCGTTCTTCCCACCACCAAAATCCCCCTTGAGGTGATACAGCAGGTCTGCTCTCACCTACGGTAGATTCCATACGCTCCCCTGGTTATCCTCATTGTTGGATACATTTTCCAACCTCATATAACCCCTGTCCGGTTCCCCATTCTCCTCTTCCCTCCCATCTACCTTTTCCTCCCCCTTCCTATCTACCCCCATCCCCTTTTCATATCTAGCTCTCTGCTCCATCTCCCCTCACACCCCCCCCCTTACACGACCAGCTGCTCTCTCCACATCACCTCCTTCCCAGGAAGAAACATGACACGGAGGGCCTCTACCACCACCCATCCCGAATCAAAATCAATCCCGGTCACTCTTAAGGTTTATTCGCTCAATGCACGGGGATTAAACATCCCAGAAAAAAGAAGCAGTATTCTCACTGAAGCAGCATAAACAAAAGCCCAGATCTTATTCTTTCAGGAAACACATTTTAAAAAGATATCGGTCCCGAAGCTTCACTCAGCTCGCTACCCAATCGCCTTCCATTCCTCTTGCTCAACTTCAAAATCGAAGGGTGTTTCCATCCTCCTGGCCAAATCCGCCCCATTTGCCATCACAGATCATCTAGCTGACAAGGAGGGCAGATACATCTTTCCTAGGGGCTCGTGGAGAGGGAAACCAATCACACTAGCCAACATCTACTGCCCTAATACTCGGCAAGTTACGTTTCTAAGAGAGGTTGTAACGCAATTAACCCTTTTTCAACGGGGCATGGTGATTATAGGAGGAGACTTCAATACTCCTCTTGACCCCCTTCTAGATACATCTACAGGGACCTCGTCTCTCCCTTACTCAGCATTGAGACAAATTAAAATGCAATTAGCATCTTTGGCCATGCACGACACCTGGAGGACTCTCAATCCGCGGGAACGCGATTATACGTTTTATTCCCCATTACATTGCAGGTACTCCATCTTTCTCTCTCAACCTGACCTCCCATCCCTACATCAAACTTCAATAGAGCCCATGGTCCTTTCAGACCACCACCCAGTTACCCTCACTCTATCCTTCCCAGAGCACACCACTCTTACCAAGACCTGGAGAATGGATGCGTCCCTCCTCTCGGACCCAGCGGATAACCGGACTCTGAGAGAAGGTTTAACAGATTTTTTCATCCATAATGACACACCTGGGATGCCCCCCTTAACTCAATGGGAGGCTAACAAGTGTGTCGTTAGGGGCATTTTCTTGGCATTATCAGCCAAAAAAAAGAAAGAAAGAAATGAAAAACTTTTAGCTCTCTCCAACAAAATCGCCACCCTAGAAAGGCAGCATAAAAAATCGCTTGCACTACAGACAGCACAGGAGCTTTCAGACACCAGAACGCTCTTAGTGGAGGAACTACATAAAAGAGCCCGACCTAGATTTCTCCTTTCGCATAAGCTTTTCTATGAATCGGCGAACAAACCCGGGCGTCTACTAGCTAGGGCAGCCCAACAGAGAACTCTCATGAACACTGTCCATCACATTACCGACACACAGGGAAAGCACCATCAGAGCAACGTATCAATTGCCAAACAATTTCAACAATTTTACAGCAAACTTTATAATCTAAATCCGACAGAACCTAAGTCCCATCCCGCGAGAGAAAATCTCATTAGAGAATTCCTACAACAGCATGGACCCAAGACTCTCTCAGATACTGAGGCACGGGCCCTGGAAGCCCCCCTGACTTCAGAAGAACTGGCCACTGCCTTAAAAGCCTTGAATCTGGGCAAAAGCCCCGGGCCGGATGGCTTTCCAGTTCAGTACTACAAAAATTTCATTGACATATTAGCCCCTAGATTTCTAACAGCCTTCAACACCCTAGCGGATACACAATACGACTCACAGAGACTACTGGAGGCATATATTGCGGTGATACCCAAAGAAGGGAAGGATCCGGCCTACGTCGCAAACTACCGTCCCATTTCTCTGCTAAACGTAGATGTGAAATTATTTGCCAAAATCTTGGCTACTCGCCTAGCCCGTCACCTCCCAGCCTGGATCGATTTAGATCAAGTTGGCTTTGTTCCTGGACAAGAAGCCAGGGACAACACCATCAAACCCCTGAATCTACACCACTGGCTCACGAACACGCAACAAGAAGGATTTTTCCTGGCCATGGACTCAGAGAAGGCTTTCGACAGGGTGGCTTGGGACTACATGAAGGCCACTTTGAATCATTTGGGAATCAAAACCCGAATGTGTGCTCTCATCATGTCTCTTTATCACAATCCAAGCACTAGAGTAAGAGTCAACGGCCACCTGTCGGAAGCCTTCTCGGTCCAGAATGGTACCAGACAGGGCTGCCCCTATCTCCGCTATTATATATCTTGAAGTTAGAGCCCCTTCTTAGAGCGATTAGAGCAAACGAAAACATAGTGGGAATACATGTTCAAAATAGAGAATTTAAAGTCGCAGCTTATGCTGATGACATCCTTCTTTTCCTCTCCAAACCAAACATCTCGCTCCCTAATCTTATGTCGGCCCTAAAACAATTTGGAACAATCTCTAACCTTAAAATTAATTATTCAAAATCGTTTGCCCTGAATGTGTCCCTTCCATCGGACCAACAACGTGACTGCCAAAGGAACTTCCCTTTCCTCTGGCCAGAAGATGGTATCACTTACTTGGGCATATTACTGCCCCGTAAGCTTTCCGACCTATTTCATAGAAATTTCACGTCAGCGCTGCAAAAGGTCCAACAGGACCTGACAAAATGGGATAAACTCTCGATTTCGTGGTTTGGACGAGCAGCCCTTCTCAAGATGGTAGTCCTTCCCAGGCTCCTGTATAAATTACAAACAATTCCAATTGTGCTTCCCCACTCCTTCTTCAGACAATATAAAGCTATATGCCGCAAGTTCCTTTGGTTAGGTAAACCTGCTCGTATTGCCTGGTCTAAACTCATCCTGACTAAATCCCAAGGGGGTATTGGTCTTCCAGACCTCCACAGATACTACCGAGCGTCCCACTTAGCCAGGATAGTAGACTGGTCGGTTCACACCCACTGCAAAAGATGGGTGCTTCTAGAATACCAGTTAGCACAGGTGGACCTAAAAGCTGCCCCGTGGCTACGGACAACACACATTCCCAAGGCGGCGCAAACCCACCCTCTCATTAGCGCGACCCTAAGAGAATTTGACAAAGCGTGTGTATCTGATTCCGCTTCTTCAAAACTCTCCCCCCTCACTCCCCTCTGGGGGAACCCTGAATTCCCACCTGGAGCATCTGGGAAGTTCGCTAAAACGGAATGGCCCCATGAAAGGATGATAGCACAACACTTTTTTAGAAGGGGGAGACTTCTGAAGCATTCCGAGTTAGCGGAAAACTCCAACACAGGCTCCTTCCCCTTCTGGTCCTATATGCAGGCCAAACATTTTCTTGAAGACAAATCCCGTAAGACCCACTTCATGAGACCCCTTACTCTCCTTGAGTTTTTTTGTTCTCGTTCTTCTCCACAATGCCACGCAGTAGCTGCTCTGCACTCATCCCTGTCCACCACACCTGAGACACTATTGCAGTCTGAACATACCTACTGGAATGGCGTAGCAGGCAGGGAGCTGAAGCAAGAGGATTGGGACCGCATCCATCTTTATATACATAAAGGCTCCTTGAATGTTTCCATGCAGGAGAATGGCTACAAAATCAAGACCCGGTGGTACAGAACCCCGGACCTGATAAACAAATTTTACCCATCTGTGTCAGACAGATGTTGGAGATGTGGCACAGATAAGGGTACTTTCCTCCACATTTGGTGGGATTGTCCCCGTCTTCTCCATTACTGGTCCGAGGTTCACGCACTGGCCACTCAAATCTCGGACCTTGCACTAGAATTTAGCCCAGCACAATATTTGTTACATGTGTCACCGATCCCCAAAGCAGCGTACTTCAAATCAGTAGCTGTGCATTTGGTCAACGCTGCAAGGATGTGTATCCCCGTGCATTGGCGCTCAACATCGCCCCCAACAATTGCAGAATGGCTTAGCCGTATTAACAGAGTTGCTGAAATAGAAGAATTAATTCATATTTCACAGGATAATGTACGTAAATTTTCCAGAATATGGGAACCCTGGTTCTCCTTTAAGCTCACGAGTAAATACCTGAATTTGACCACCTCACCCTGAGATGCGGAGGGGTAAAGCTCGGTTTATGTTCTAAAACAAACGCCCTTCACAGGCCCTCCTTGCTGTGAACCCTCACTTGTAGGAGAGAGCAGCTGGTCCTTTCCCCCCCCCTTCCCTTCCCCCTAGACCTTCATAACACCCAATCTTAGGACTCCCATCCCTCTAATGGCCCTACCCCGCCGCACTCCTCCTCTTGGCCCTTAGTCCCCCTCGTTCTACATCTTGATCCCCATTGTACCCTACCCTTCACCTCACTACCCATTTTGTGCAACGTGATCTTCCATATGCTACGGGCTAGTTTTTGCCCCCCTCTCTAGCTATTTCCACCACCTTTTCCGGAAGCTAAACTGAAAGGTGACAGGGTTAGATCCCCTGACCACGGGAAGCGTATTTCCACCAGGCTCCTGAAGAATATTCTCGGCCTCTTAATCAATCCAACTTAGACTAAGGCCAGCATAGTTGCAACTGTCTACCTTTCTTATTTTATCCGAAGTGTACTTTATCTCGCTGTCATTACACTGTGTTACTGTTTTTGAGGCTCTGGATTTTGTTGAATTTGTACTTAACGTATTGTATGGAAACTTGTAAAACCTCAATAAAAATTTCTTGTGTAAAAAAAAAAGATAGATAGATCTGTATGTAGTCAGGCAGTGCAAGAATATATATATTCATTATAGTGCATTCGGGGATGTAAGTACGGTATATAGTACACTTGACATGGTGTCTTAAAATATATACAGTTTTTAACCCCTTAACCCCTGGAGCCCTTTTTTACATTTGTTGTTTACAAGTTAAAATATATTTTTTTTGTATAGAAAATTACTTAGAACCCCCAAACATTATATATACATTTTTCAAACACCCTAGAGAATAAAATGACGATCCTTGCAATACGGTATTTGCTCAGCGGTCTTTCAAGGGCATTTTTTTGGGAAAAAAAATCACTTTTTTGAGTTAAAAAATAAGACAACAGTAAAGTTAGCCCAATTTTTTGTATATCGTGAAAGAGGATGTTACGCCGAGTAAATAGATACCGTACATGTTACAGTTGAAAATTGCGCACACTCGCGGAAAGGCAGCAAACTCCGGTACTTAAAAATCTCCATAGGCAACGCTTTAAAAATGTTTAACGGTTACCAGGTTAGAGGTGTAGAGGGGGTCTTTTACTAGAATTATTGCTCACACTCTAGCGATCGTGGCGATACCTCACATGTGTGATTTGAAAACCGTTTTCATATGCAGGCGCGACTTACATATGCGTTTTCTTTGCTGCACAAGCCCGCAGGGACTGTGTCATTTAAAATTTTTTTAATTTTTTTTAAAATGTATTTTATTTTATTCATCTAAAAGACCCCCATCCCTCCTTTACCCTTCACAGTATTCCAATCGCCAAAAACAGCAATTCTGAATACTGTATTTTTTTAAAACCAGCGCCGTTAGCTGCCGAGTAGAGTTGAGTGAACCTGGACTGTAAAGTTCGGGTCCGTACTGGATTTTAGGGTGTCTGTGCACCGAACCCGGACATTTGAAAAAAAGTCCGGGTTCGGGTTCGGTATTCGGGTATTTTTTGAGCCTTTTCTATAGCTGGTGGGCAGCCAATCAACAAGCTTTTCACTAGTTTGACCTCGGAAGCCATCACAGCCATGACTAATAGTGATTGGCCAGTGCATCATGTGACCCAGCCTCTATAGGAGTCGCGTAGAGCTGCGTGTCAGATCGTCTCAGACTAGAGTAGGGAGAGCTTCATGCCGGTGCTGTGAGGGAAAGATTAGCGTTCAGAACCATCTCAGATTGCATTAGGGAGACATTCATTGCGGTCCTCTGAGGGAGACATTAGCGTTCAGAACCATCTTAAAGTGCGCTAGGGAGACATTAGCGTTCAGAACCATCTTATAGTGCATTAGGGAGACGTTCTGGTTGGTGCTCTGAGGGAGAGATTATAATTCTAAAACCATCTACTATTGCATTAGGGAGACGTTACTGTTGGTGCTCTGAGGGAGAGATTATCATTCTAAAACCATCTACTACTGCATTAGGGAGACGTTCCTGTTGGTGCTCTGAGGGAGAGATTATCATTCTAAAACCATCTACTTCTGCATTAAGGAGACGTTCTTGTTGGTGCTCTGAGGGAGAAATTATCATTCAAAAAACATCTATACTGCATTAAGGGGACGTTCCTGTTGGTGCTCTGATGGAGAGATTATCATTTTAAAACCATCTACTACTGCAATAGGGACAGGTTCCTGTTGGTGCTCTGAGGGAGAGATTATCGTTCTAAAACCATCTACTACTGGAATAGGGACAGGTTCCTGTTGGTGTTTTGAGGGAGAGATTATCAATCTAAAACCATGTACTACTGCATTAGGGAGAGGTTCCTATTGGTGCTCTGATGGAGAGTTTATCGTTCTAAAACCATCTACTACTGCATTAGGGACAGGTTTCTGTTGGTGCTCTGAGGGAGAGTTTATCCTTCTAAAACCATCTACTACTGCATTAGGGAGAGGTTCCTGTTGGTGCTCTGAGGGAGAGTTTATCGTTCTAAAACCAACTACTACTACATTAGGGACAGGTTCCTGTTGGTGCTCTGAGGGAGAGTTTATTGTTCTAAAACCATCTTCTACTGCATTAGGGAGAGGTTCCTGTTGGTGCTCTGAGGGAGAGATTATCATTCTAAAACCATCTACTACTGCATTAGGGACAGGTTTCTGTTGGTGCTCTGAGGGAGAGTTTATCATTCTAAAACCATATACTACTGCATTAGGTACAGTTTCCTGTTTGTACTCTGAGGGAGAGATTATTGTTCTAAAACCATCTACTACTGCATTAGGGAGAGGTTCCTGTTGGTGCTCTGAAGGAGAGTTTATCATTCTAAAACCATCTACTACTGCATTAGGAACAGGTTCCTGTTTGTGCTCTGAGGGAGGGTTTATCGTTCTAAAACCATCTACTACTGTGTTAGGGAGAGGTTCCTGTTGGTGCTCTGAGGGAGAGGTTATTGTTCTAAAACCATCTACTACTGCATTAGGGAGAGGTTCCTGTTAGTGCTCTGAGGTAGAGTTTATCGTTCTAAAACCATCTACTACTACATTAGGGAGAGGTTCCCGTTGGTGCTCTGAGGGAGAGTTTATCATTCTAAAACTATCTACTACTGCATTAGGGAGAGTTTCCTGTTGGTGTTCTGAGGGAGAGTTTATCATTATTAAACCATCTACTACTGCATTAGGGAGAGGTTCCTGTTCGTGCTCTGAGGGAGAGATTATCATTCTAAAACCATTTACTAGTGCATTAGGGAGAGGTTCCTGTTGGTGCTCTGAGGGAAAGTTTATCGTTATGTAACCATCTACTACTGCATTAGGGAGAGGTTCCTGTTGGTGCTCTGAGGTAGAGTTTATCGTTCTAAAACCATCTACTACTGCATTAGGGAGAGGTTCCTGTTGGTGCTCTGAAGTAGAGTCTATCGTTCTAAAACCATCTACTACTGCATTAGGGAGAGGTTCCTGTTGGTGCTCTGAGGGAGTATTTATCATTCTAAAACCATTTACTACTGCATTAGGGAGAGGTTCCTGTTGGTGCTCTGAAGGAGAGTCTATCGTTCTAAAACCATCTACTACTGCATTAGGTACAGGTTCCTGTATGTGCTCTGAGGGAGAGATTATTATTCTAAAACCATCCACTAATGCATTAGGGAGAGGTTCCTGTTGGTGCTCTGAGGGAGAGTTTATCATTCAAAAACCATCTACTACCGCATTAGGGAGAGGTTCCTGTTGGTGCTCTGAGGGAGAGTTTATCGTTCTAAAACCATCTACTACTGCATTAGGGAGAGGTTCCTGTTGGTGCTCTGAGGGAGAGTTTATTGTTCTAAAACCATCTACTACTGCATTAGGGAGAGGTTCCTGTTGGTGCTCTGAGGGAGAGTTTATTGTTCTAAAACCATCTACTACTGCATTAGGGATAGGTTCCTGTTGGAGCTCTGAGGGAGAGTTTATCGTTCTAAAACAATCTACTACTGCATTAGGGAGAGGTTCCTGTTGGTGCTCTGAGGGAGAGTGTATCGTTATTAAACAATCTACTACTGCAATAGGGACAGGTTCCTGTTGGTGCTCTGAGGGAGAGATTATCGTTCTAAAACCATCTACTACTGGAATAGGGACAGGTTCCTGTTGGTGTTTTGAGGGAGAGATTATCAATCTAAAACCATGTACTACTGCATTAGGGAGAGGTTCCTATTGGTGCTCTGATGGAGAGTTTATCGTTCTAAAACCATCTACTACTGCATTAGGGACAAGTTCCTGTTGGTGCTCTGAGGGAGAGTTTATTGTTCTAAAACAATCTACTACTGCATTAGGGAGAGGTTCCTGTTGGTGCTCTGAGGGAGAGTTTATCGTTCTAAAACCATCTACTACTGCATTAGAGAGAAGTTCCTGTTGGTGCTCTGATGGAGAGTTTATCGTTCTAAAACCATCAAACCATCTACTACTGCATTAGGGAGAGGTTCCTGTTGGTGCTCTGAGGGAGAGTTTATCGTTATTAAACAATCTACTACTGCATTAGGGAGAGGTTCCTGTTGGTGCTCTGAGGGAGAGTTTATCATTCTAAAACCATCTACTACTGCATTAGGGAGAGGTTCCTGTTGGTGCTCTGATGGAGAGCTTATCATTCTAAAACCATCAAACCATCTACTACTGCATTAGAGAGAGGTTCCTGTTGGTGCAGTGAGGGAGAGTTTATTGTTCTAAAACCATCTACTACTGCATTAGGGAGAGGTTCCTGTTGGTGCTCTGAGGGAGAGTTTATCATTCAAAAACCAATTACTACAGTATTAGGGAGAGGTTCCTGTTGGTGCTCTGAGGGAGAGTTTATCATTCTAAAACCATCTACTACTGCATTAGGGAGAGGTTCCTGTTGGTGCTCTGAGGGAGAGTTTATTGTTCTAAAACCATCTTCTACTGCATTAGGGAGAGGTTCCTGTTAGAGCTCTAAGGGAGAGTGTATCGTTATAAAACCATCTCCTACTGCATTAGGGAGAGGTTCCTGTTGGTGCTCTGAGGGACAGTTTATTGCTCTAAAACCATCTAGTACTGCATTAGGGAGAGGTTCCTGTTGGTGCTCTGAGGGAGAGTTTATCATTCTAAAACCATCTAATACTGCATTAGGGAGACGTTCCTGTTGGCGCTCTGAGGGGGAGTTTATTGTTCTAAAACCATCTACTACTGCATTAGGGAGAGGTTCCTGTTGGTGCTCTGAGGGACAGTTTATTGCTCTAAAACCATCTAGTACTGCATTAGGGAGAGGTTCCTGTTGGTGCTCTGAGGGAGAGTTTATCATTCTAAAACCATCTAATACTGCATTAGGGAGACGTTCCTGTTGGCGCTCTGAGGGGGAGTTTATTGTTCTAAAACTATCTACTACTGCATTAGGGAGAGGTTCCTTTTGGTGCTCTGAGGGAGAGTATATCGTTATAAAACCATCTCCTTCTGCATTAGGGAGAGGTTCCTGTTGGTGCTCTGAGGGAGAGATTATCATTCTGAAACCATCTACTACTGCATTAGGGACAGGTTCCTGTTAGTGCTCTAAGGGAGAGATTATCATTCTAAAACTAACTTCTACTGCATTAGGTATAGGTTCCTGTTTTTGCTGTGAGGGAGAGATTATCATTCTAAAACCATCTACTACTGCATTAGGAAGAGGTTCCTGTTGGTGCTCTGATGGAGAGTTTATCGTTCTAAAACCATATACTACTGCATTAGGGAGAGGTTTCTTTTGGTCCTCTGAGGGAGAGTTTATCGTTATAAAACCATCTACTACTTCATTAGGGAGAAGTTTCTGTTGGTGCTCTGAGGGATAGTTTATCGTTCTAAAACCATCTACTACTGCATTAGGGAGAGGTTCCTGTTGGTGCTCTGAGGGAGAGTTTATCGTTCTAAAACCATATACTACTTCATTAGGGAGAGGTTTCTGTTGGTGCTCTGAGGGAGAGTTTATCCTTCTAAAACCATCTACTACTGCATTAGGGAGAGGTTCCTGTTGGTGCTCTGAGGGAGAGTTTATCGTTCTAAAACCAACTACTACTGCATTAGGGAGAGGTTCCTGTTGGTGCTCTGAGGGAGAGTTTATTGTTCTAAAACCATCTTCTACTGCATTAGGGAGAGGTTCCTGTTGGTGCTCTGAGGGAGAGATTATCATTCTAAAACCATCTACTACTGCATTAGGGACAGGTTTCTGTTGGTGCTCTGAGGGAGAGTTTATCATTCTAAAACCATATACTACTGCATTAGGTACAGTTTCCTGTTTGTACTCTGAGGGAGAGATTATTGTTCTAAAACCATCTACTACTGCATTAGGGAGAGG
>BLSH010375149.1:736124-750268 GCA_018402905.1 Glandirana rugosa
TGTCTTTTCAAGTTTGCCTTTGTAAAAATTTTCGATTTTATTGTTTATATAATTTCGTTTAATTTTTGTCTTGTTACTGGGATTCCGAAGTACGTGTTCCCACCCATCCTGACAAATTAACCAGTCCATTCATATCGATTGGTATCTGAAAACACTTTGAACCTATATACTATTGTTAAAGTAATGACAGTCTAGAGTAAATAAAAGACTGTTTACATAATCACAGTTCTTATCTCAACTCGCTTGTGGACCTGCAAACCCAAGACGACCAGGCAGGCTTGAAGCCCTGTTTCAGGCCCAGGCCTAATGGGGTTCGTTGTCCGTGCGATCGTTCGGGTTCCGTCCGGACCCGGACTTTGTCCCGAAGTTCGGACGGACCAGCAGAACCCAAACGTCCAGGTGTTCGCTCAACTCTATTCTTGACACTAATACATTTGTCAGAAAATAAATGAGATCTGACAGTAATGAAATTGTTATCATATATCCAAGTTTCACAAAAGTCTATGGTTAGCTATACTTACCTGACCAATTAAACAGTCCTACCCACCCTTGTGCATGAAGCCTTAGGGTCATTGTTCTGTTTTTAATTTGCTTTAATATATTTGTTATTTTAGCTTTTAAAAATGTTTCCGTTTGAACTTTTCTGTTTATAACATTTATGCCACACAAAATGCAGCTACACATTTCATTTTTATCAGTTACTTTTATTTTAATCATATGGCCCCTTAATACACATTTGGTAGTAAGAAACGTAAAGTGATAAAGATTGTTACTACTGTATAAGCACTCACAGAACGTAGTAGTAATGAATTGTTTCTATACTAAATCAAAAGACAATAATTTATGTTAGAATTGACAACCTAAGGTATGAAATACCAGGCAACCAATTCATAAAGCCTGAAGTGATGGAAAGTTTTTTTCAGCCATATTATGTTTGCAGAAATTTCTGTTTACTTAAAAACTTTTGATCTTTCTTTACTTTATGCTGCACTTCCTTTTACTAACCTTAGTTTCATAACAAATTGTTTACCAAGCAGTAGATAAAAAACAAGGGCTGCTAAAGTAGCGTTCATTACCAAGCTTGTGATTCTTGGGAGCGCACATTACTTAAGAGATTTAAAGGGAATAAATGGTGTTTTTCTTTGAGTCAGGTAAATATGAAATATTGCATGAAACATGATTTATTTTGTAGCCAGCAAGTAGATCTTTAAGCTCCTTTGTGGATTTTTCATGGTGTCCAATTATTTTTTATATTATTTTAACAAAGACCAGTGAAATGAAATTTGCCCACAAAAGTGCTATCAATAATCTCTTATTCGGTGGCTATTTCAAAGGTTTCAATCAGACAAAGCAGTTTGGGAGGCAGGCTGTTTATGTTGTGCAGTCTCATTGAATAACCCACTGTTAGGAAGGAGGACATTTTGGCAGCAAAACTGTCTGTTCTCGCGGTGGTGCGCACGCCTGTGCGCGCTCGCGCGTCCGTGTGCGCACACGCACCGAAAACGGAGCCAAATGGCGCTATTTAAGCCTGGAGATTCCTGCAATGGTTGCTGCTCGTTCTACAGCGTCCGTGACCTGAGAGCCACAGCTCCCTCCACCTGTTCCTGTGTTCGTTTGCTTCCTGTATGACCCGGCTTGCCCTGACCTGTTGTTCGCTACCTGCACCGACCCCGGCTATCCACGACCATCTGCTTGTCTACTCCTCTGTACCTCTGCTGACCGCCCGTTGAACGAACCTTTGCTTGGACCTGACTACCCGCCTGCCTGATCCTTTGTACCTTCCTGCCTGCCCGTTGCCGACCCAGCCTGTACAACCACTCTTCTATCTGCACGTCTTCTGGAACCTCACTACATCATCAGTGACCATCCAGCCCTCGTGCCATCCCGAACTCTTGGCCCTCTGTCTACTCTACCAGGGGTCCTTGAATCGGGTGCGCAAGAGCGGTCGTTCCCTGCACAAGACAGACTCCACCACCAGGTTCATGACAGAAACGAGCAGCCATGACTGAGTCTGCGCAGGGAACCCGCTCCGCTATGGATGACTTATGTGCCCATCTGGCTGGCCTCACCCAGGCCGTCAAGAATCTCAAGAGGGATATACCCGGTTAGAAGAGCGGGTGCAGGAGCTGTCTACCGCCCGACCTCCGGTACCGCAGCTGCCCGTACCATAGTGGCCCTACCCTCGGAGCCCAAGGTCCCGCTGCCGGATAAATTCTCCGGGGACCGACGCAAGTTTCGGGTCTTCCGGAGTGCCTGCGACCTATATCTGGGTCTCCAGCAATGGACCTTCTCGTTAGAGAGCACCAAGGTCGGATTCGTGATCTCCCTGTTGCAGGGTGAACCCCAAGCCTGGGCCCTTAGACTGTGGGAGCAGAATGCCCCCGAAGTTGCTTCTGCTGCAGCCTTGTTCCTGGCCATGGCACAGCTATATGACGATCCCCATATTGCCGCCACCGCGGAAGCCACCCTGTACAACCTCCAGCAGGGCCGCCGCCCTGTGGAGGACTATGCCGCCGAATTTCGTTGCTGGAGTTCGGGCACTCATGTTCCAATTCCGCATGGGGCTGTCGGATTCTGTAAAGGATGAGTTGGCCCGAGTGGGGATCCCTAAGACCTTGGAGGAGCTGGTCACCTTGGCCATCTTCATAGACCGGCGTATCAGAGAGCGTCGCGCCGAGAGGTCCTCCGGACAACTGCGTCCCACCTGGATGCTCCCTCGGGTGCCCAGTTACCCGACTCCGCCAGATTTCCAGCCAACGACCTCCTCCTCCTCTCCTCCAGACTCCTCTGAGCCCATGCAGATTGGCTTGCTTCGGCCATCACTCTCCAGCGAGGAAAGGCAACGCCGGTTCCAGTTGAATCTTTGTCTCTATTGCGGAGAGCCTAGTCACATGGTTCGGACATGCCCCGCGAAGCGCGGTAAGTGCTTGTCCACTGTATCTTATATACCGATTAACGCCCATGCCCATCTCACCATTTTCTTGTCTCTGCAGCTTCTTGGAGGGATTATCACGGTGCCGGCAATCCTTGATTCCGGTGCGTGCAGCTGTTTTGTTGACCTGGATTTTGCTGCACAGCACCACATCCCCCTGAAACCCAAGGCACACAAACTGGTGATCCGCCTGGCCGACGGATCACACATTAAATCCAGAACCGTCACACACGAGATGGTCCCTCTGCTTTCCTGCACCCTGGATGGTCACAGGGAACATCTGCGGCTGGATGTCATTGCCTCTCCGCTCTGCCCCATCATCCTGGGATTGCCCTGGTTCCAGGCCCACAACCCCAGCATAGACTGGACCACTGGAGCCGTCCATTTCCAATCTCCTTACTGCCGTCGGCATTGCCTGAGTCCTAGAGATGGGACTGTCCCAGCACTACTCAGCCTGGAGGCCGACACCGAACCAGATGTTCGGGCTCTTCTTCCACCGGCCTACCATGCATTTCTAGATGTTTTTAGCAAGAAGGGGGCGGACAAACTTCCGCCGCACAGGCCCTACGATTGCCCCATCGAGCTGCTGCCCGGGGCAGAGGTGCCTTTTGGGAGGAACTACCCTCTTTCCGAACCTGAATTGGCGGCCCTTAAATCCTACTTGGAGGAGAACACCAAGAAGGGATTCATCAGACCGTCTACATCGGCCGTGCATAGACTATAGGGAGCTCAACCGGGTTACCATCAAAAACCGGTACCCGCTACCTTTGGTTCCAGAACTTTTTCAACGGCTGGGGTCAGCAACTGTCTTTACCAAGCTCGACTTACGGGGGACATACAATCTTATTCGGATCAGGGAAGGAAACGAGTGGAAGACCGCATTCCGCACTCGGTTCGGGCATTACGAATACTTGGTGATGCCCTTCGGCCTGTGTAAAGCCCCAGCAACCTTGCAACATTTTGTCAACAACGTGTTCCGAGATTTCCTGGATCTCTTTGTTATAATATACTTAGACGACATCCTGGTCTTCTCCACATCCTTGGAGGAACACCGCAGGCACGTCACTAAGGTTCTTGGGCGTCTACGGCAGCACGGCTTATACGCTAAAGCGGAAAAATGTTTGTTTGAACAGCCCAGTATGCATTTCCTGGGGCTGATCATCTCCACAACCGGCATCCACATGGATCCGCAGAAAGTTTCCACCATCTTGGAATGGCCTGCACCTACAAACCGAAAAGGGGTACAGAGATTTGTGGGCTTCGCAAATTTCTATAGGAAATTTATTAAAGGATTTTCCGCCACCGTGGAGCCCATCACACGTCTAACAAAATAGAATACCCGGTACCAGTGGTCCCCTGAAGCTCAGGCCGCTTTTCAGAGACTCAAGTCCCTCTTCACGTCGGCCCCCATTCTGAAGCACCCGGACCCAGCTTTACCTTACGTCCTGGAGGTGGACGCATCAGAAACTGCAGTGGGGGCTATCCTGTCCCAGCGCCAGGGTGTCAAAGCCCTGCTCCACCCAGTGGCCTTCTTTTCCAGGAAGCTGAACGCACCGGAATGGAATTACGATGAGGGAGACAGGGAGCTACTGGCCATTAAGTCAGCATTAGAGGAATGGCGTTATTTGCTGGAAGGGGCTTCTCACCCTATTCTGATATTCACCGACCACAAAAATCTGGAGTATCTCCGAACAGCAAAGAGACTGAGACCTAGGCAAGCCCGCTGGGCGCTATTCTTTTCCAGGTTTCATTTTCACCTTACATATTTTCCTGGATCCAAGAATAGTAAGCCCAACGCTCTCTCCCGAATGTTCACAGAGCCAGGCAATACTGCTCCACCGGATACTATACTTCCTGCACGGAATTTCCTGCTGACAGATGAAGACTTTCTCTCCCAACTTCGTTGGGTCTTGGACGGTTCCGCTACCGACAGAGACACCCGATTGACTGCAAGGGATGGTCTATGGTGGTGTGGGCAGAGAATGTTCATCCCGGCAAGTCTGCGTCTTAGAGTCTTGGGTCATTGCCATGACCATAAACTGGCCGGACATTTTGGTACACAAAAGACCACTGAGCTCATCTCACGGTCATTCTGGTGGCCCAACATTTTGGAGGACTGTAGAAAGTATGTTGGGGCCTGTCCCGTCTGTGCCCGAAACAAGACAGACAGAGCTAAAGCCTGGAGTCTGTTGAACCCCCTTCCCATACCTGAACGCCCGTGGTCGCAACTGGCGATAGATTTTATCGTGGAACTCCCCCCGTCGGAAGGTTTTTCTACCATCTTTGCCATAGTAGACCGGATGACAAAGATGGCACATTTCATCCCTATGAAGGGGACCTCCTCAGCGGCTGAAACGGCCCGTACATTCATAAAGGAAGTCGTCCGACTTCATGGAGTGCCCAGCAACATCGTGTCTGATCGGGGGGTCCAGTTCATGTCAAAATTTTGGAGAGCCATGTGTGCTGGGCTGGAAATTGAACTTGCATTCTCTTCGGCTTACCATCCAAAGACAAACGGACAGACGGAAAGGACGAACCAGACGCTGGAACAATATTTACGGTGTTTCTCGTCCTTTTCTCAGGATGATTGGGTCGCACTGCTGCCTGTGGCCGAGTTTGCCTACAATAATATTATCCATTCGGCCACCCAGCAGTCCCCATTTTGGGCCAATTATGGCTACCACCCCACATTCCTGCCCGACTTGAATCCGCAGTGTACCGTCCCAGCAGCACAGGATGTCACCAACTTCCTCCACTCCAATTGTCGACTCCTTCAGGAGACATTATCCAAATCCCGGGAGGCTAGCAAGGAGGCCTATGACAAGAGGAGACGGGGGGAAATGGAGCTTCAACCTGGTAACCACGTTTGGTTGTCAACAAAGAATTTGAAGCTTGCATGCCCCTCGAAAAAATTGGGCCCGAGGTTCCTGGGGCCTTTTCCTGTGAAAAGACAGGTTAACCGGGTGGCATTCGAACTTGACCTTCCACCATCCCTGAAGATCCACCCGGTTTTCCACGTTTCCCTACTAAAACCCATGGTCCTCGATTCCTTCTTGGGCCAAAAAGTAGGACCACCGGGTCCCATCCTAGTCAACGGAGAGGAGGAGTTTGAGGTGGAAGCAATTTTAAACTATTGCCGGAGAGCTGGAGAGACACAATATCTGATCAAATGGAAGGGGAGAACTCGTGGGAACCTGAAAGAAACATCCATGCCCCTGGACTGATCCGAGCCTTCAGAAGAGATCGGCAGGGTGATGACACCCGGTAAGGCATCCGGAGGCTGCCCCTTGGGGAGGGGGGGGCAATGTTAGGAAAAAGGACATTTTGCCAGCAAAACTGGCTGTTTTCGTGGTGGTGCGCACGCCTGTGCGCGTTCGCACGCTCCAGTGCGCCCTCGTGCACGCGCCAAAAATGGCGCCAAATGGCGCTATTTAAGCCTGGAGATTCTTGCAATGGTTGCTGCTCGTTCTACAGCGTCCGTGACCTGTGAGCCACAGCTCCCTCCACCTGTTCCTGTGTTTGTTTGCTTCCTGTTTGACCCGGCTTGCTCTGACCTGTTGTTCGCTACCTGCACCGACCCCGGCTATCCACGACCATCCGCTTGTCTACTCCTCTGTACCTCTGCTGCCCGCCCATTGAACGAACCTTTGCTTGGACCTGACTACCCGCCTGCCTGATCCTTTGTACCTTCCTGTCTGCCCGTTGCCGACCCAGCCTGTACGACCACTCTTCTATCTGCACGTCTTCTGGAACCTCACCACACATCAGTGACCATCCAGCCCTCGTGCCATCCCGCACTCTTGGCCCTCTGTCTACTCTACCAGGGGTCCTTGAATTGGGTGAGCAAGAGCGGTTGTTCCCTGCACAAGACAGACTCCACCACCAGGTTTGTGACAGGCCTCTTTCACACGGACGGATAGAATCCAGCTTTTAGCTGTGGATAGATGAAGTTATCTACCGCAGCTATACTGTGACAATGCTTTCCTATGGCCCCTTTCACACTCTGCATTTAGCAACGGTTTTGTTACAGACGATTTAGAACGATTAGAAAAAGTGAATTTGAATGCATCCAGGAACGATGTTATGCAGCTATCTGAATGAATCTGCAGCTATCTGCACGAATCTGCAGCTATCTGCAGGTAAAAGCAGTGCACTGTGTCATCTATGGATAGCAACGGCAACAAGCATAGAAAATCAGTAGAAAGCACTTCAGAAATGTCAAGAATGGCATTTCAGAAATGTCAAGAATGTAAAGAATGTTTCCACTGCGGCTAAACATAGCTGCATGTAACCATGGCTAATCAGAATGTACAAATGCAAGTAATCGTTGTGATTTTGAGTCTGGTATCTGGCTTGCATTTAGCAACGGCAGAACAGCCGCCCGTGTGAAAGGGGCCTTAAGTAAAATACCCCCTTTTTTAATGAGAGTAGCTCTGCTATAATTGAAGTCTCTAATCAAAATTGCATACAGGGCTATCTGAAAAAGGAGAAGCAGAGAAAGGGTTCATCACAGCTTTGATTCACCATTTGTGTATGCAAATGTCAACTTGAGCTATTGGGGTTGATTTACTAAAACTGGAGAATGCAAAATATGGCACAGCTGTGCATGGCAGCTAATCAGCTTATAACTTCAGCTTGTTCAATTAAGCTTTGACAATAAAACCTGGAAGCTGATTGGTTTCTATGCAGATCTGCATCAGATTTTGCACTCTCCAGTTTGAGTAAATCAACTCCATTGAGTTCTTTAACCACTCGCCGACCAGCCGCCTTTGTTATATGGCGGCAGGTCGGCTCTCCTGTGCAAATCGCCGTAGCTGTATGGCGGTCCCTGCACAGGAGATAGCAGGTGTGCACATGCGATCACTTTGAGGCGACTAGTGAGAGTCCGACCCGGGTTTTGCCAGCCACCGTGGCAGAGCTGGTTCTTTCTGGTCCACTCAAACCCCTCACCACCTGCATTTAATGAGCAGGAAGAGAGCAGAGGGGAGCTCTAACCTTGATCTCTAAGACCCCTTTCACACCCGGGCCGCCCGAGCGTTAGTGGTAAAACACCGCTAATTTGTGGAGCTTTACCGCACGCTATATCGGCGCTATGGCACCTCTATTCGGGTGGTGGCAGTGCGCTTTTAATACCCCACAAGGGGTTAAATGGGGTTAAAAGTGCCGGTTGGCGGCACTACCGAAGTGGTGTTCAGCGCCTCGGGAGCGCTGCCCCATTGTTTTCAATGGGCACGAGCGGTATAGGAGCGGTGAATACACCACTCCCACACTGCTGCAAAGATGCGGCTTGCAGGACTTTTTTTACCGTCCCGCAAGTGCACGCCCCAGTGTGAAAGCACTCGGGCTTTCACACTGGGGTATATTGGGGGGTGTGTTTCAGGCACTTTTTAGTCGCTATTTTTAGCGCACAAGCGCCTGAAAAACGCATTGGTGTGAAGGGGGTCATAGGGAGAAAACTGAGTGAGCTCTGTGTGCTAACTTGGACTTAAGGGATCAAGGTTTGCACAGTGCTTATGTTTTGTGGGTGTCGGGGACAGCCCCACACTGTATAGAGAGGAACCTGATTGTTTAGTTTAGTGTCGGACGGTGAGGTTTTGTTTTCTGTTTTTATGTGTTTTGATCTTGCAAACCTGTGATAATAAACCTGGCAAGCCACCAGATTTTAAAGAAACTGACCTTCATGCTGAATATTTTCCTCTGAAAATATTTTTTTTTTTACAATTGTGTCACCATTCATTTATATTTACAGGCACGCTCGCATTTATAATTCACAATTGTAGTGTGGTAGAGATTCTTCTTTTGTGTTAATGTATGGTTTAGCACCACAGTGCCTGGGAATAATTTATTCATAGAGGATTTGGATATTTTGATGGTTTATTTTTTCACTTGTTTAATTGTTATATCAACACAGGTATTTTTGCACATTATTACTATATAAAGAATTATGGCTCACTATTAATTATATTGGTACTTGACAGCGCAACACCCTCACTTGTTGGTTTTCATATCTAATTAACTATAGGATTGGTTAAATTGGTGCTTGTGGCAGTCGATCAGTACATCTCACCCCTAGTGATAGTGCGGGAGTACTACACATATATAGGGATTCTGGATAAACATCTGAAACAAAGCCAAAAGCTCCATGATCTGGTAACATACAAAACTACAATATACAGTATCTAACGAAAGTGAGTACACCCTTACATTTTTGTAAATATTTTATTATATCTTTTCATGTGACAACACTGACGAAATTACACTTTGCTACAATGTAAAGTAGTGAGTGTACAGCTTGTATAAGAGTGTAAATTTGCTGTCCCCTCAAAATAATTCAACACACAGCCATTAACCACTTGCTTATTGGGCACTTAAACCCCCCTCCTGTCCTAAGGGAATACCTTAGGGGTGCGAACCGGCCTATGCGATCCAAAGACCACAGCTGTCCGAGTCACCCGCTGTCCCCAACTTTAGCGTCTCACGAACAGCTGAGATTAAGGAGCCCACCAAAGCCCTTTCATGCGCAACGGTGTGCCCTGAAAAATTTTCCTCCCCATCAGAGGAATCCCGGAGCTCCCCATCCGACAACTCGAGGGGGGTCCCCATTCTGGTGGACCCCCCCTCAAGGTCCGAATCCCCAGATGAAGGGGAAGGAGAAGGCGGCCGTCTCTTGCCCGCCTCTGCCTGGAAATAATGGACTCCAGGACCTGAGTAAGAGTAGCCAGAGGAACCACAGGTCCCAGCACACCCTCAGCCCCAGAGGAGGTCCCCGTTGCAGAAGTGCTAGCCTCAGCCACCATTGCACCACCCACACCAGACACACACGCCCCCTTATAGAGGCCTAGGCACTGGAAAACGGGCGGCCCCCACCCTAGGCCACTGGACAGGGACCCTGCAGTTATACCCGGGAGGACCGAATCGTGGCCCACACCCTGCCCCAGGAGAAGCGCTGCCCAAAGCTGCTGAAATCTGCTCACAAACTCCTGTAGCGCTGCTGCTCCCACGCGTCTCACATGCTCCAAGAGTCCAGAAGAGACACAGGGAATGCCCACCACCATAGTCCCAGCCTAATGTACGGCCGACCTACCAAACACCGTGGTAGACTCCCGCAAAATGGCAGCCGCATATACCATGCGGCCGGCTACGGCAAAATGGCGGCCGGTCCAATGGAAAATGGTGCCGCCCGCCACACAAAGCCGCCACCAAAGCGGCCAACAGGAGGACCCCCCCAAGGTCACAAGGTGCCTATGTGAGATTTAAACCCCCATCTTCAGGAAGTCTCCCATGCCTTCAGAGTACTTAACCTGCAAGCTGTGGCACCTTCACTGGTAAGAGTAGGCACAAGGATCTGAACCCATGCTTTTCAGGAAGTCTCCCATGGCTACACTGGCCATCAGAGTACTTCGGCTCTCAGGAGGGGGCCCCCGCCGGGTAAGTGGATGGCAGCGCAGGCAGCCCTGGGAACAGTAGGGGAGGAAGGTGGGGGGAGAGGGATGGAGGAGGAAACACCAGTCAGACACCCCAGGGAGGAGTGGGGGAACCTGCCTGCCCCCCCACACCCCTGCAGGGGCGGGGGGGTTACTTACCCATCCAGATGGGCAGAGCGGGTATCCCACCCGAGACAGACCTGCCCCCTGTCTATCACTTACAGGGGGAGCTGTCGGCCAAAGCAACACCCGTGATGCGGGCCCGACACCCGGTCCTAAGGGCTAGCTATGGTCGGCTTGGTCCATTGGCCGAACTGGGGAGACTCCCTGGATCCAAAACATCCAGCCTGTCACCCAGCCGACTACTTGATTGCAGTCTTCATCAGAAGAAAAGAAAAATTGGGGAACCATAGGTCCCAGCATGGGGCCCAGTCCTACTCCTTGCATTAGGCAGAAAATACTGAAGGCTGAGCTAGCTGGAGGGGGGTTATACCAAGGAGGACCACCCCCTGGGAGGGGCTGTGTCTGCTTTTTAGCTGAACTGAAGTTCTGCCTAGTCCACTCCTAGTGAAAGGTGGCATAACCCAGGCGTAATGCAGAGATGCTGCATCCGTCAATGAACGAAAGAGAAATTCTGATCACTTTTATTGCTATTTACTCAACATAACATCCTCTTTCACAATATAGAAAAAATTGGGCTAACTTTATTTTTTAACTCAAAAAAGTGTTTTTTCCCAAAAAAAAAGTGCTTGAAAGACCACTGCGCAAATACCGTGTGATAAAAAGTATTGCAACAATCGCCATTTTATTCTCTAGGGTGTTTGAAAAAAATATATATAATGTTTGGGGGTTCTAAGTAATTTTCTATTAAAAAAACTGATTTTAACTTGTAAACAACAAATGTAAAAAAGGGCTCCGGGGGTTAAGTGGTTTAAAACTGTATATATTTTAAGACACCAGGTCAAGTGTATTATATATCACATGTATAGATATGTGTGTATGTGCGTATATATGTATATATATATATATATATATATATATATCAGGCTGTATATATTTTAATACGCCACGTCAAGTGTACTATATACCGTATGTACACTGTACACTGATATATAATGTACACTGTGCATATATATATATATATATATATATACAGTATCTCACAAAAGTGAGTACACCCCTCACATTTTTGTAAATATTTGATTCTATCTATTCATGTGACAACACTGAAGAAATGACACTTTGCTACAATGTCAAGTAGTGAGTGTACTTTTTATATAACAGTGTACATTTGCTGTCCCCTCAAAATAACTCAACACACAGCCATTAATGTCTAAACCACTGTCAACAAAAGTGAGTACACCCCTATATGAAAATGTCCAAATTGGGCCCAATTAGCCATTTCCCCCCCCCGGTATCATGTGACTTATTAGTGTTACAAGGTCTTAGGTGTGAATGGGGAGCAGGTGTGTTAAATTTGCTGTTATCGCTCTCACTCTCTCATGCTAGTGACTGGAAGTTCAACATGGCTCCTCATGGCAACTAACTCTCTGAGGATCTGAAAAAAAAAGAATTTTTGCTCTACATAAAGATGGCCTAGGCTATAAGAAGATTGCCAAGACCATGAAACTGAGCTTCAGCATGGTGGCCAAAACCATATAGTGGTTTAACAGGACAGGTTTGACTCAGAACAGGCATTGCCATGGTCAACCATAGAAGCTAAGTGCACATGCTCAGCACCTTGTGCAGGGGTTGTCTTTGGGAAATAGACGTATGAGTGCTGTCAGCATTGCTGCAGAGGTTGAAGGGGTGGGGGGTCAGCCTGTCAGTACTCAGACCGCACACTGCATCAAATTGGTCTGTATGGCTGTCGTCCCACATGGAAGCCTCTTCTAAAGATGAAGCACAAGAAAGCCCACAAACAGTTTGGTGAAGACAAGCAGACTGAGGACATGGTTTACTGGAACCATGTCCTGTGGTCTGATGAGACCAAGATACACTTATTTGGTTCAGATGGTGTAAAGCGTGTGTGGCGGCAACCAGTTGAGGAGTACAAAGACGAGTGTGTCTTGCCTTCAGTCAAGAATGGTGGTGGGAGTTTCATGGTTCAAGGCTGCATGAGTGCTGCCAGCACTAGGGAGCTACAGTTCATTGAGGGAAACACTAATGCCAACATGTAATGGGACATACTGAAGCATGATCCCCTCCCTTTGGGCAGTATTCCAACATGATAACGACCCCAGACACACCTCCAAGATGACCACTGCCTTGCTAAAGAAACTGATGGTAAAAGTGATGGACTGGCCAAGCATGTCTGCAGACCTAAACCCTATTGAGCATCTGTGGGGCATCCTCAAATGGAAGGTGCTGGAGCGTAAGCATCCACCAGCTCCGTGATGTCGTCATGGAGGAGTGGAAGAGGACACCAGGGGCAATCTATGAAGCTCTGGTGAACTCCATGCCCAAGAGGGTTAAGGCAGTGCTGGAAAATAATGGTGGTCACACAAAATATTAACACTTTGGGCCCAATTTGGACATTTTCTCTTAGGGGTGTACTCAGTTTTGTTGCCAGGTGGTTTAAATATTAATGTCCGTGTGTTGAGTTATTTTGAGGGGACAGTAACTTTACACTGTTAGACAAGCTGTACGCTCACTACGTTACATTGTAGCAAAGAGCCATTTATTCAATGTTGTCACATGAAAAGGTATAATAAAATATTTATAAAAATGTGAGGGATATACTCACTTTTGTGAGATACTGTATATATATATATATATATATATATATATATATATATATTCTTGCACTGCCTGACTATATAAAGATAGCCCAATCTATCTATCTATCTATCTATCTTTTTATCTATCTATCTTTATATCTATCTATCTATTTTTTTAAAACATTTTTTTACATGTTAACGCTAGCTAGTTAAACTTCCTGTAATCAGGAACCTAAACTACCTCTCTATCACCGCCAACCCACTACATAGAGCCGATGTACAAGCGGCTTTATATAGTGTGGGGCATGGATTGAGGCTGCTATGCAGTGATTGGCTACAGGCACCCTGCTTAACCAATCAAAGCTCTCACAGCAGGCCGCCCGCTGATTGGCCAAAGCATGCAGGTCATGTGCATGTTTTGGCCAATCAGTGGGCGGCATTCCACCGCCATTTGAATGCATTACGGGGCGCGCAAAGTTGCCGCGAATGCCCCGTAATGTTTGCGAAATCCCAAACAAACTAACACCTGATGTTCGAGTCGAACGTGAGCTCATCCCTACTGGTGATACTAATGAGTCACATGACACCAGGGAGGGAAAATGGCTAATTGGGCTCCATTTAGACATTTTCACTTAGGGGTGTACTCACTTTTGTTGCCAGCGGTTTAGACATCAATGGCTATGTGTTGAGTTATTTTGAGGGGACAGAAAATTTACACTGTTATACAAGCTGTACACTCATTACTTTACATTGTAGCAAAGTGTCATTTCTTCAGTGTTGTCACATGAAAAGATAGAATAAAATATTTACAAAAATGTGAGGGGTGTACTCAGTTTTGTGAGATACTGTATTTGGAATAAACATTTTTTAAATATTTTTCAAAATGAAAACAAAACCACTTTACATGCTTTGACAGACTGGAACTTACAGCAGTAGCAAAGTTAAAATCTGCTAGCACTCGAAACTGCACTCAGTTCTTTCATTCATGGTCATTCAAAATGCATTGTAATTCATGTAGAATATGGGAGTCAAATCCCTGCCCCCATGGGAGTCAAGTTCAAGCTTAGC
>BLSH010375179.1:23572-38538 GCA_018402905.1 Glandirana rugosa
ACAAATATATTTTAACCATTATTCACCCTCCGATGAATTTCATCTTGTTACCGGAATACAATTTTTTTACATGACGTCGTAAATAATATTCATATAGACGTTAATGTCAATGTATCAATGTATCAGTCACTCCGACCTTTTTCTGTGTTCAGGTAGTTCAGGTTGGGTACACACACAAAAATACAGTCATAATGCAACATATAGGGGGTTACAACACCAGGGAATCCACACGTAGATTATCAAAAAACTTTAATAGATATGATGGTCGTCTTTGGTGACAAAAACCTTCTCTTAAGGTGTAAGAGTGACGAGAATGGTATTTCTTTGGGGATGCGTAGAATTCCAATTTGGCGGAAAGAAAGTAAGAGTCACTTACCGGCGCACAGAAGCACAAAAGGGAACGCGACTTATCAAAACGGGGATATCGCCCCAGTGGTCATGTCATAAACATGTAACTTTAATATAGGGGAGAGTTCGCAGAAAAGAGGTCTCTCTTATTCAAGTCCATGTGGACACACACATGGGTTGGACTTGATGGACTTGTGTCTTTTTCCAGCCTCACTGACTATGTAACTATGTAACTGTAATTGCAGATATACTTATAATAAATGCTGCAGTACATTTTTTTAACATAAGGCCATTGTTCTACTTTAAGTAGCCTCCCACTTATTACCAATTTTATATAAACACTATTACTACAGTAACACTTAGAAGATGAATTTAAGTTGCTTTCTCACAAATCAAGGCCCACAGAATCCACATTCAAATACAGACTTAATATAAACATTCCTAAATGTTAATTACTCCCAAATTAAATTTGTTAAAAAAAATAAAAGCTTTGAAGATCAATACATTACCAATATAGATGTGACATCTTTATAAAAAACATCTTCATTCTGGCCCTGCATATAAGGTGGTGTACTGTTATTACAATAATTGTTATTAAAGCAAACCTGTCACAAACCTGGACCATTCAAATTGAGCATATGCTTAAAAAAGACAAGCAGATATTCGCTTTAGTGAAAACTGTATGTTAACCCATCTAGAATATTTATAGATATAGAGGTGAAACCAGCTGAATGTATATTCCCTAAATGTGTTATTTTCCACCAATCCCACCTCAGTAAAGCGGCTAGGACCAAAATGATTCAAACTTCATACATAATATAAAAAAAAAATGAGCCACGCTACTATAAAAAGTCTAGTATATCAAATAACATAATATGAACATCAAATATAATAATCAAAACATATTACTATAAGGCTCTGTTCACAATAGTGCGACTTGTCATGTGCCTTATGACACATAGCGGTTGATTTACTAAAATTGGAGAGTGCAAAATCAGATGCATATGTGCATGGTAGCCAATCAGCTTGTAATTTCAGCTTGTTCAATTAAGCCTTGGCAAAGAGCCTGGATGCTGGTTCTATGTACAGCTGCACCAGACTCTGCACTCTCCAGTTTTAGTAAATCAACCCCAGAAAATCGAATAACAAGTCTAAACCAATTTATTTCAATGACACCCGTTCCAATCTATGCGACTAAAGTGGCAGCATCTTTAAAAAAGGACCCTCTAATACTTGATGTGACTGTCTTGCAACTTAAGTGCCATAGAATGTAATAAGGTGCATTAAAGTGTAAACGTTACACTGCAAAGTTGCACTGGAAATTGCGTGACTTAGGAGTCACACTAGTGTGAACCAAGATAAAAGTGCACAGGGCTCATATCTCAAAAAAGTGCAAAAATACAATGAATATAGTAAAAAGTCCCAAAGTTAATCAATTTGTGCAAAAAAACTCAATAACATGCAAAAAATGTATCTGCGTTCTTCTCAATTCAAAGGTGTTCTACTGGTACTCCGTGGAGTGGAGTAAAGTGGATGAGAATGTGCATCAGAAGTGATAGTGGTGGCACTGATTTGCTTGGATTTAAACCCATTGAATTGGTCTGGGTATACTACTTTATGTGAGTGTTTTATTTTGTATTTTTTTTTTAAATATTTTTTCATGTAAGGGAGAGAACTATGTAGTTTTACTTAGCCCCTAGAGCATGCACCCATGAGCCCGGTGTCTCCCACATACAGTGGATCACATAACATGGTACAGGACCAATAAAATTTGCCCGGTACCATGTGATTTCCGTGTCCAATCAGGACGCAGTGAAAATGAAACAGAAGCCACATGGTGCAGCTTCCAGCACCTTCTCCTGTTTGTGAGAGGAGAAAGAGCTGTTAGCATTGTAAGAGCCTGTAAGGTATTTTCAAATCAGTTTTACCACACTGCCATCCACCTCAATGTCCCTAATCACTTTCATCTGTCTCTCCTGTTTACCCATACAGTGTACCCTGATAACTAAACAGTGTGCCCTGATCACCATACCAGTGTGCCCCTATTATCAAATTAGTAGGTCCTGATCATGATACTAGTGGGTCCCAATCACCAGCAGACCACGTCCTGATCACTGCTAGACCAGTGTGTCCTGAGCACTGCTGCACCACATCCTGATCACTGCCACACTAGTGTGTCCTGATCTCCATACCAGTGGGTCCTAATCACCGCCAGACCATGTCCTGATTACTGCCAGACAAGTATGTCCTGAGCACTGCTGCACCACATCCTGATCACTGCCACACTAGTGTGTCCTGATCGCCATACCAGTGGGTCCTGATCATGGCGATACCAGAGGGTTCTGATTGCCATACCAGTAGGTCCTGATTGCCACACCAGTGGGCCCTGATTACTATACCAGTGGGTATTTATCACTGCTATACCATGTCCTGGTCCCCGCCATACCACATCCCGATCACCGCCATACCAGCAAGTCCTGATCACTGCCACAACACGTCTGGATTACCACCATACCAGTGCATTCTGATCACTGCCATACCAATTGGTCCTGTTCACCACCACACCAGCATCCTGATCACAGCCACCACTGTCGTGGTGTTTCAGGGCCTCCAACATTGTGATTAGATGTGTAATTTATGCCCCTAGAACAACTGAAGGTGCTCACTGGATTTTGGGCCTCTGTATGTGGTTAGGCCATACCTGGGAGGAGTAGCAGAATGTATTCTGGGGTGTATTATTACGTGGGTAGGAGCCTATGACATTACGACCCACCATGGAACACTACCCAGCTTAGTGTGGGAGCCTGCAGCTCACTGTTTTCCGGACCTTCAGGGAGTGTTGGGATTGATGCTTACATGCATTGCCCGAGTGTACCGGAGGTGGTACACCCCCCCCCCCATGTGAGTGTTTTTAATCCATTTTAATAAATGTGTTCATTTAAAAAAAAACAATTCAGCACTATGTAGTTTCCTTCTGTCTATGTATATATAATGGGGATACATCCACACCTGGAACCATATCAGCGCCACGCCACAGGAGGAGTTTGCCCCAGAGGGGAATGTGCGATTTGGCCCATCGGGGGTCGCACATTGAGGTGATTGCATAAAGTTACTGGTGGTGGTGTGTGGTCCCACTGTAAGGCACTAAGGCTATATCTCAGCGTGATCACCTGGACACCAGCACTTTGTACCAGCACGTTTGCATGATTTGCACAAGAAAAGACTGTTTACTATTTTGCACTTTTTGGAAACAACATTCTTTTTATTGGTTTTCATTTTCACTTGGAAATAACAATTATTTATATTGCACATTGATTTTATGGACTTTGCAACCAGTATCAGTGATATGGACTTTGCAGTTATGGTTATGTTATGATATGTATTTTTGGATCTTTTATGGTATATATATATATATATATATATATATATATATATATATATATATATATAAGCACACTTTTGCACTTTACCCACTAGGTGACAATCTATATTCTCATTATGTCATCTTTATTATTGTAGGTTTGTGCTTCACCATTTTGAGTGTTAATATTTGGGATACTTTTTATGTGGCAGGCAGCAACCTTTTCAAGCTTTATCTGCAAGTATCTGTCTCAAAAAAATAAATAAATACATATTTGGGTACAGTATTGCATAACTGAATAATCTTCATTCAAAATCCATCATCAACCACGATCAGGGAAAAAAAACCCAGATGACCTGGCATGCATGACCAATTCTGGTGCCACTAGCAGAATGACAGTTCCCCGAGTTGTCATCAACTAAATAAGGGAAGTGGTGTGAATAGTGGTGACACCATTGACCAAATATGCCTATGGCTATCCCTGTCTCATTGCTTAAAAGGCATAGGGATTCCCGCTGACAGAGGTTTCTAGGGACACCACAGGAGCTTGCACCCGCAGCTTCCTTAGGAAGCAGTGACAGTGGGAAGCTGCCATTTATACAAGCAGTAGAAATACTGTTTCTATATATGATTTTTGTCTCTTGCCAGGGAGCTGAGCAGGCTAAAGTTCAGGCCCAACCATCGACTCATCCTTAATGTTAACATGGCACGCACTGCAGTTTGAGTACTAAAGCATTTTTTTCCCACAAAATAGGTTTCCAAGTTTGTTAATGGTAAAAAATGTTTTGATCATCACATTTTGTTTCAAACAGTTTTTATTAAGTTTTAGACGATACAAAATAAAAGCAGTAAAACCAAGTACTGTATCTTAAGCAGAACTTTGGTCATTTTTCATCTCTCCAACTATTAAATCCTCTGCCCTTGTTGTTTTAACTTTGGTTAGTAAAAGTTTTTTTCTGCTAGTAAATACCTTATACAGCCCACTTCCTGTTTCCTGGCTGGAAAATGCCTTGGTATTTGGCATCATGCACAGCTCTCACTCTCGTGAGAGTTTGCCAGGAAGGGAGCAGGGATGAGTCATAAGAGGGCCAATGAGAACTGCAGGGCTGGAGTTGTGCCTCTGAGTGTCTGTGTAAATCCAGGAAGTGAACAGGCAGCAGCTTCAGTTGCCCACAGTTAAAATGATTGCAGCCAGACTCAGTGGAGGGAGATTTCTGCAGCATATTTGGCAAGTACAGAATAACTGTATATATAAAATAATATGCAAAGTGGTTAGAGGGAAGCTTCAGAATGTTTTTTATTACAAATTATCTGAGCAGACTGCAGTTCCTCTTTAGGTTGTTTATGTTGTATAGTATATCTAGTATAAACTACAAAAGGCAAAGAGTTACATATCCCTTCTAAATAAGTTGCATATATTAAGGTGCAGTATCAGTGTACAAGCTGCTATCTACCCAGGGCTTCTATCTGTCATCAAAAGTAAATCTGGTATTCGCTTTATGAGAGTACATTCTTTTCAAAGTGTCTTGCAATACTACCAGCTTTGTGATACTACTAAGAGTGTACCCCTTTAGTGGGGAACGTTTTCCGGTGAGTGATCTCACGTTTGTAGTGCATGAAGAGGAACACCTGACGCACCATAAAAAACACAGTGTGGAGTGAGAAACCAATATCACAACAAAGTGCACCTTTTGAACAACAATCCATTGGGGTCACAGTGTGAAGATCTGTCAACACTGAATACAGCACTTTAATTACAGCACCTGTTGAGAATTTGCACAATAGAGACTTTCTGCTTTTTGCACATCAGAGATTTTTATATGTTGTGTATTTCACTTGTTTGCTCTGCACCGTTTACCCAATTCTTTGGTGTAATTTATATTGTTTACACAGAATTGTTATATAGGGTTCAGCGTTTGAGTCCGAACTTCTTTGATGTTCCCCAAACCCTACTCAAACCAAATCCAGGGGAGGTTTGGCGCATCACTAATTAAGATGATGCCCAGATTACCTGTTTATTAAGGGATTGCCCCTTTGTCACTGGTAAAAAGACCTTATCACACTCCCTTTCCAAAATGTCTGCCCACATCTAAAAATAATGTAAAATGTACTACAGTATAATATGCAGATTTATATCTATGACAGTTTGCATTTTCTTACTTGGCAGGCTTGTAGTTTCATATCTACTATTAGTTTCACCAGGTCGTTCTATTGAGGAAAAAAAAAATGCTTATGATACTGTTCATATACATACAGTATATATATATATATATATATATATATATACACACAGTATCTCACAAAAGTGACTACACACCTCACATTTAAAAAGTATTGAGTAAAGTACTGAGTGTACAGCTTGTATAACAGTGTACATTTGCTGTCCCCTCAAAATAACTCAACACACAGCCATTAATGTCTAAATCACTGGCATCAAAAGTGAAAATGCCCAATTGGGCCCAAAGTGTCAATATTTTGTGTGGCCACTGTTATTTTCCAGCACTGCCTTAACCCTCTCAGCCCATCAGGTTGCCACTGGAGTCCTCTTCCACTCCTCCATGATAACATCACTGGTGGATGTTAGAGACCTTGCGCTCCTCCACCTTCCGTTTGAGCATGCCCCACAGATGCTCCATAGGGTTTAGGTCTGGAGACATGCTTGGCCAGTCCATCACCTTTACCCTCAGCTTCTTTGGCAAGGCACTGACCGTCTTGGAGGTGTGTTTGGGGTCGTTATCATGTTGGAATACTACTTGCGGCCCAGTTTCCCGTCTCCGAAGGGAGGGGATCATGCTCTGCTTCAGTATGTCACAATACATGTTGGCATTCATGGTTTCCTCAATAAACTGTAGCTCCCCAGTGCCGGCAGCACTCATGCAGCCCCGACCATGACACTCCCACCACCGTGCTTTACTTTAGGCAAGACACACTTCTCTTTGTATTCCTCACCTGTTTGCCGCCACACGCGCTTGACACCATCTGAACCAAATACGTTTATCTTGGTCTCATCAGACCACGGGACATGGCCCCAGTAATCCATGTCCTTAGTCTGCTTGTCTTCAGCAAACTGTTTGCAGGCTTTCTTGTGCATCTTCTTTAGAAGAGGCTTTCTTCTGGGATGACAGCCATGCAGAACAATCTAATACAGTGTGCGGCGTATGGTCTGAGCACTGACAGGCTGACCCCCCCCCCTTCAACCTCTGCAGCAATGCTGGCAGCACTCATACGTCTATTTCCCAAAGACAACCTCTGGATATGATGCTGAGCACGTGCACTCAACTTCTTTGGTCAACCATGGCGAGGCCTGTTCTGAGTGGAACCTGTCCTGTTAAACCGCTGTATGGTCTTGGCCACCTTGGAGGGAAAAATGGCTAATTGGGCCCAATTTGAACATTTTCACTTAGGGGTGTACTCACTTTTGTTGCTAGCGGTTTAGACATTAATGGCTGTGTTAAGTTGTTTTGAGGGGACAGCAAATTTACACTGTTTTATACAAGCTGTACACTCACTACTTTACATTGTAGCAAAGTGTCATTTCTTCAGTGTTGTCACATGAAAAGATAGAATAAAATATTTACAAAAATGTGAGGGCTGAACTCACTTTTGTGAGATACTGTGTATATTACAGTGATTTCATCTCAACTAAGGATTTGAGCACTAAATTAAACATTCAAGTTTTTTTCTAGAACAATAGATTGGCCTCTGGTTTTGTAGGACATTATGTGTGTGTGTGTGTTTACAGTATATGTAGATTATATTTATGATATAAGGTGTTACATTATCATGCATTATAAGGATTTGTGGACTCAATGTGGACTGGCATCCCATCCCTCAGTCTGCTGTGCATTATCTATTTATTTGCATTTTCTAAAATAATCATTTGAGAAAAGTCTGAAGGGTGTAGGGGAGCACATGAAAATGTAAGTAAATGGTCAGTGTTTTGTGTAAGACCACATGGGTAAGAAGGGACTGAACAAATACGTTTTGAAAGGTTTGTTCATCATGGCCTGAGAATGTCCAAAGCAATGAACCCTGCCCATAAATATTTTTTTTAGGCACTGATGTCATTTGATGAATGTGTTGTGTCACGCTTACATCTTATTTTGTGTATTAAAAACATGCAGAATAATTCAAGACAAATTTATAAAAATGTTTTTCGAGTTCCAAAGTCTTTAGAAGATTTTTCAAATTAGCTAGTGTTATGTGGAGTTTGTCTATATACTAAGCTGCCATGTGGCAGCTGACATTTGAGATCATGGATACAATTGTATCAACATCTATATAAAGTGAAATTGGCTCATGCACAAACAACTGTATAGCAGGGTTAATTTTGTCTACTAAAATATTTTCTCGACTAAATTAATATTTCAGTCAACTAAAATGTGCCTAAAACAATTGAGATGACTAAAATACCACTAAAACTGCATTTTAGTCAAAAGACTATGACTAAAACGAAATTGAATTTATATCATAATGGCTAAATATGTGTCTGTAGTGTATGTTCAAACCTCACTACCATAAATAATATGTTATTAGATTTTTACTCCAACAGTATATAATATTTGGCAGTTCTAAAGAAATAATGCATTCAAATTTAACTAAACCCATTCGATTTTAGTCAACTAAAATACAACTAAAACCACTCAAATGACTAAAATACGTCTAAAACTAAAATGGCATTTTAGTCAAAAGACTAAAATACGACTAAGGCTAGGTTCACACTTGTCCGACAAACAGATCGACATTGTGAGCACAAGTCGCATGACGTCACTAAATCAATGTTTCCTATGAGAGCCATCTTAACTGGTCTGATACAAGTCGGTCCAACTTTGAAAAAGGTTCCTGTACTACTTTGGTCCAACTTTGATCCTACTTCAGCCCATTGAATATCATTGAAGTAGGATCAAAGTCGGATCCTTGTTCTAACCATCCGACTTGTAACATCCAACTTGGTGATAACAGCAGCAGTAAAAGGAATTTATCTCACACTGGGATTGTTTTGATTGGTCAAAGGACAATGTCGCTATCTCAAATTTGGAGCAAAATCTTATCTTGTTCATTCAAGTCGGATGGAAGTAAGACCAAAGTAGGATCGAAGTAAGACCAATGTTGCAGGGCAAAGCAGGATCAAAAGTCTGACCGTTTTGTGTCGGATAGTGTGAACCCAGCCTAAAAAAAAAAATGGCATTTTAGTCAAAAGACTATAACTAAAACTAAATTGAAATTTGATGTCAAAATTAACACTGCTGTATAGGTGGTGTACAAAATGATGTTCAGTATGAAAGTGGTCACAGTTAGTGGGTGTTCATAGGTCAGATACAAGCAAGAGACTCTGAATTCTTGCATGGGTCCTAGGGAAGAGATCCTCTCTGGTTCTCCTGCCTTCACTTGCTAACACAATGCAGAAGCTTTGTAAACAGTCCAGACCTCGGGTACAAAAACATAGTCTCTGCCTGTAAATCAGTGGTTCTCAACTCCGGACCTCGGGCCCCCCCAACAGGCCAGATTTTAAGTATTACCTTGGGGAGATGCAGACTAGAATACTGCAATCACTGAGCAGCAAATGGTATCACCTGTGATGTATTTCAGTTATCCTGCAAACCTGGCCTGTTGGGGGGGCCCGAGGACCGGAGTTGAGAACCACTGCTGTAAATGATTATTCATTAGGCAAGGAGCACACTTTTGAATAGTACAATACATATTATGGTTATGGTAGCATTTGGAATTCAATTGGAATTACTAAAAAACATGTCCATTGCTTACAAAACATGTCCAAATGCAATTAATACAGCCTCTGCATGTACTGTATATGTATTGCAATACTTACTGCCAGGAGTGCAGGCAAACAGTTGGGAGTAAGAGCAGGTTTTAGCTAAAGAAAAAAAAAAAAAAGAAGAAAGTGATATGTTGATATGTTTGACTGATTACAGCCTTTTAAATGTGTGCCCTGAAAGCTTACATCATGAAATATTATTTAGCATGGGCTGATACATTTGCAACAGACTCCAGATCTATTATCTGTACACATATCAGCTAACTAGGAAAGGCCCAATACACACGGGATGCTTTTCCAACCACCCTGAACAATTTTTTAGACAGCTACAAACAGGCGCTTAAAACGGGTGTTTAGCCGTGGTTTACATGCCGCGTTTAGCCGCGTTTTGCCTCCTTTGCATCTAGAAGCGGTTTTTTTTTTGTATGTTTTTTAAATGGCACTAACGTTTACGGCTCTAAACGAAATGCTGCTAAATGTGAGTCAGGTGTTTAGGCGCGTTTACAAGCTGTTACTGGCATTTGGCACTTCAAATGCCTCTGAACTTCCGTCTGAATGCATTTTTTTGCTTTCCAAAAAAAAGTCTCTAAACTCAACAGCCTGGAAACGACCTTAAACAACCCTGTGTACATGCAATGATAAGATAACATTAGATGAGTTCAGGGGCATCTGGAAAAACACCCAAATGCCTCTAAACATCAGTTTAGAGGCAGCAGTGTGCATGAGGCCTAAGGAATTTCATAAACGCGACTAAATCAAATCTAGTAAGAGGCTAAGAAGAAGTGAGCTTGAGAGTTTATTTCCTTGTTTTAAGGTTTCTTTAAAGCGGAGTTCCACCCAAAAGTGGAAGTTCCGCTCATTTGTCTCCCCCCACCCCCCGGTGCCACATTTGGCACCTTTCAGGGGGAGAGGGTAGCGGGTACCTGACAGGTACCCTTCCCCACTTCCGGGAGACCGGGCAACGGCAAATTATGTCTGCAGCTCGGCCTCCCTCCTCCTTCCCCTGCGGCCAGGCCAATAGCAGAGCGCAGCGGTGCCTCGTGCATGTGCAGTAGTGGCCCTGGTAGAAAATGGACGCTGATTGGGCCATGGTGCACTTTGCGCGCTTCTGTGCGTGTTCGCGCATGTGCGCACCAATGGCGCCAAAACGGCCCATTTAAGCCAGCAACACCTTGCAGCGGATGCTGTCCATTCTACAGCATTCCAGTGACCCCTGAGTCTGCTTTCAGAGACTTCCCTGCACCTGTGACCCCAGCGTTTGCTCCTGAGTGACTTCCTGTTCCTGTGACCCTGGCTTCCTTTGGACTTTGTTTGTATCCGCCTGCCCTGACCCTGGCCTGTCTATGATTACTCTTTTGCCTAGTCCTTCTGTACCTTTGCTACCCGCACGTTGCCGACCCTGCTTGCACCTGACCACCTGCCTGCCTGCTCCTTCTGTACCACATAAGCAAGCCTGTTGCCAACTCGGACTGTACAAACAATCTTGCACACGCACAAGCTCCAGTGGACTTTCACATACCATCAAGTGACCCAGTCCAACCCTCGTGCCCCCCTGTGCTCTTGAGCTCCCTGTCCGCACTACCAGGGGTTCTCAAACCAGGGCCGCAAGAGAGGTAATCCCCTGCATAAGTCAGACTCATTCGCCAGGTACGTGACAGGCCCGGACGTGAAGCCGTAATGCTTCACTGCTGGGTTCTCTTACAGGCAATGGTGGCAGCAGCACCTGACAGCTGATGGATACATCAGCTGCGGTGCCAACATGGCTGGACTCCAAGACAGGTAAGTGTTCTATTAAAAGTCAGCAGCTACAGTATGTGTAGCTGCTGGCTTTTCATTTTAGCTAGGCTGAGCGACCTCCACTTTAAGTGATTCCAACTGATGCCATTTTGATCTGCAAATAAATGAAATAGTAAATACAGTGTGACAATAAATTGCTACATTGTATTGCTCAATGACACTTGCAGACTATCTGAAAGTGTACACAGGAGCAGCTGCATATTGATGGCCACTTCTACTGTGTAATACATTTTAAAATCTAGGAAATTGCAATAATAATAGTAGAGAAGCAGCTACATTGGTAGAGAAGTAGGGCATATGGTACACCCTGGAAACTTTGACGCTTTTTTTTTTTTTTACACTTTATCTCCTCTGTCTAAGGTTTTGGGTGCTTCCTAAGGCAAAGGCAGCAAGACACACCACAAAACTAAAATATAAAACAACAAAATGGGCTGGTTTTGGGCTATAAGCTGTTTAACCACTTACAGACTGCCCACTGTCATTTTACATCAGCTGTTTGATGTTGAATACCGGGGTTATGGTAGCACATAGCTGCCATAGCCCTGGTATTATTTTAAACATCGGGCGGTCCGCTTTCACATAAAAGTGGTCTCTGCGGCGGGTTCGCCGCAAGATCACTTTTATCGATGGCGGGAGTGCTGCCGCCGCTCCCCGGTGGTTGCCATCGTTAGTGGCTGAGCCGATCGGGTTCTTTCCCCTCAGTAGCATGGAGCCAAGTGAGGGAAAGATGGCCCTCTCTCAGCTCCATACCATTGGATGAGGGAAGTGATGTCAAACGTCACTACCGCCCAATGGTCTTAAAGGGGATTTTTTTTTTTTTTAAATACATTTATTTATTGATTGATTTTATTGCATTTAAGTGTAAATGTTAGATATGAGGTATTTTTGACTCCAGATCTCATATTAAAGAGGTCCGGTCATGCTTTTTTTTCTATTACAAGGTATGTTTACATTCCTTGTAATAGGAATAAAAGTGACCCAATTTTTTTTAAAAAAAGACAGCGTAAAATTAAAAATAATAAGAAAAATAAATAAGAAAAAATTTAAAACGCCCATCCCGCCGAGCTTGCCCACAGAAGCAAACGCATACATAAATTGTGCCCACATATGAAAACGGTGTTCAAACAACACATATGAGGTATCGCCGCGATTGTTCGAGTGGGAGCGATAATTCTAGCACTAGACCCCCTCTGTATTGCAAAACTGATAACCTGTAGAAATTTGTAAACATCGCAGATGGAGATTTTTAAGTCCCAAAGTTTGTCGCCATTCCACGAGCGAACGCAACATTGAAGCATGACATGTTGGGTATCAATTTATTTGACGTAACATTATCTTTCACAATATAGAAAACAATTTGGCTAACTTTACTGATGTCTTAGTTTTGTAATTCAAAAAAGTGTATTTTTTCCAAAAAAATTGCGGTTGTAAGACCGCTGCACAAATATGGGGTGACATAAAGTATTGCAACGACCGCCATTTTATTCTCTAGGGTAGAAAAAGGTCTCACTTGTTTTACACAAACGGTACCAGCATCCTATTATGTGTACAAAATTGGAAAGAGAGCCTAGGTTTCTGTCCCAATTGCAGAAATTCTAGACCAACACCATGTGAGGACAAGGAGAGCATGAACTTTCTAGGTACCAATAAATAGTATGCAAGCATAGGCGTGCGCACAGGGTGTGCCTGGGCACACTCTAATCCCCCCGTGTGGTGTAGATTCCCCTTGTTTGGACCCATGATATTTCACCAAAGCCCCCTAACGGGGCTCCATTTAAAAATTGTAAAAAAAAAAAAATTAGAATACAAACTACTGACCCCAAAATCTACCCTACTGGCACTGTCAGTATATATACACATGCCCACACAGGCATATGTGTTTGAGCTTTGGGGTGCACACCCTAATGCAACAGGCTGTGCACACCTATGTAGGCAAGTATTATAAAAATATAACAATTTATTGAACACTATACAAAAATTCATTAAAAAGAGGTCCGGTCAACATATAGACTCCTGTTCTTCCATCATTGGAGTACACACTAACTGTGTAAAGATGTTATTTGATTGTAATCATTGTTTTTGTATAGTATTCAATAAATTGTTGCATTTTTATAATATTTTACTATCTATTGGTACCTAGAACGTCCATGCTCCCTCACCTTGTCCTCACATGGTGTTGGTCTAGAATTTCCACAATTGGGACAGAAACCTAGGCCCTCTCTCCAATTTTATTCTCTAGGGTGTCTGAAAAAAAAAAAAAAAAAATAAATATATATATATATATATATATATATATATATATATATAATGTTTGGGGATTCTAAGTTCTAAGTAATTTTGTAGCAAAAAAAATTACTTCAACTTGTAAACAGCAAATCTCAAAAAGAGGCTCAGTCCTTAAGTGGTTAAAATGCATTTATAATATTTCCAGGCCAAACTAGGTCATATGGTATTGCATATTTTGTATGTGCTATTACTTCAGCATGTATATTAAACACAGAATTTTGAAACATGTAGGCATCAAAACTAAGAAACTGTATATAATCAATCATCTGAAAGATATGTGAACTATGACCTTACTACATAGAGGTACCTCTTATACTCTTGGCCTCACTGTGCTGAGTACTCAAAGAGAGAGTAATAAGACCTGTGCTCCATGCCTTTAGCAGGTTATAACCTGTTTCTATACTATCCAGCATTTGCAGTTTTTTACATTATTGCCATTCTTCACCATCACATTTAAAGGCTTACACTATGATAAAATACTTTATCCATGTTTTTACATTATGTATTATATTTTTTAAGTGCAGTATAGTATGTGATGTGAAACTGCATTTTTGCTAGGGGAAATATTTATCATTGATAAATAAGCAAGTACATGCAATAATAAATTAAACATTCTGTAACACTTTATCATACCGTATCACAGAGAGTTGTCATAAGTAGTTTAGAAAGACCAGCTTCATCCTGAAATACATATATATAACAATGAAAATAAATTATATGTTTTGCTGTATTGTATTTAACCATCTTTTCACCTACTTACTTACACCTAGCTCAGACCTTTTGATCAGTGAATATCTTCCAATATTACAAACTGAGAAATGAAACATAATGAGGCTAAATCATAGTATCAGTCCATCCTGAACTCAGCAAGAGTTTATATACTTCCAGTAAAAATGTCCTATATGCTGTCAATGGGGTTACTAAAACTTGAGAGTGCAAACTCTGGTGCAGCTTTGTACAAATACAAATGATGTCACAGCTCCACCCCAGGATGTGACATCATATGGGGGCGGGACCTCTGGATGATGTCAGCAGGTGACCCCGCCCCATGCCAATATAAGGCACAGCACACAGCGGAGATGGCATTCGTGAAGGAGATTGCGTCGTGTCAACATGGGAAGAAGAAGAGAGGAAGAACAGAGGGAAGAGGACAGCGGAGAAGACCAGCAAAAGAGCAGAAGAGGCAGCAGAGAGGGAAAAGAAAGAAGACCCCGCAAAAGAGTAGAAGAAAGAAGAGCTGGAGAGGGGAGAAGATGTCGGCGCTGATTTAATAAAAGATTTAAAAAACCCGTGTAGTGTGGTTTTTATTTTAGACTTTTTTTTCAGGTGAATGGGTAGGGGTACAATGGGTACCCCATACTCATGCATATAGGGCGGGGGGATGGGATCTGGGGGCCCCCT
>BLSH010375179.1:50255-77469 GCA_018402905.1 Glandirana rugosa
ATGCAGGATCAGGTCTTAAAATGGCTAAAATCTGTCCCTCACGCCGTCAGCTACCTTTCCCTATACTAACCCAAGGAGCATGTGACTGCAGCACTGTGACTCCAGCTTATAAAGAGGCTGGGTCACATGATGCACCGGCCAATCACAGCCATGCCATTAGTAGGCATGGCTGTGATGGCTTCTAAGGGCAAACCAGTGAAACGCTTGTTGATTGGCTGCCCTGCAGCTTCTCAACACGTGGAGTAAAATAGCAGAACCCCGGACCGAACCCGAACGATTTTTGAAATGTCCGGGTCCGGGTCCGTGCCACGGACACCCTAAAGTTCGGTACGGACCCGAACGTTACAGTCCGGGTTCGCTCAACACTAGCCATAAATCAATTCTCATAGCTTGTAGACGTTATAACTTTTGCGCACACCAATCAATATACGCTTATTGTGATTTTTTTTTTTTACCAAAAATATGTAGCAGAATATATATCGGCCTAAACTGATGAATACATTTGTGTTTTTTTATATCTTTTTTTTTGGATATGTATTAGAGCAAAAAGTAAAAAATATTTTTTTTTTTTCAAAATTGTCACTTTTTGTTTGTTTATAGTGCAAAATATAAAAACCGCACAGGTGATCAAATACCACCAAAAGAAAATTCTATTTGTGGGAAAAAAAGAACAACAATTGTGTTTGGGTACAACGTCGCACGACCGCGCAATTGTCATTTAAAGCGACTCAGTGCCGAATTGCTAAAAGTGCTCTGGTCAGGAAGGGGGTAAATCCTTCCGGGGCTGAAGCGGTTAAAAGGCAGTGGTATGGCTCTAAGACCAAGGATGATCTTGGAGCATTCATTTCTAGCTTAGTCACAATGAAACCAACCTCTTAACACTAAACCAATCCCTTTTTCTTAGCCGAAACCCAGTATACAGCCTGGGCATGTAATCCGTGGACTCAGAAACACAGAGTATATATTTCTGTTAAACCTATGCCACCACTCCTTGCTTTTGAAATACTCTTATGCTTTTCTTATGAAACAAATGCCGTTTTCTCATGTCAGCCCAAAAAAAGAAAACTGTGGTGTTTTATGACCTACAGGGCCAGGGTATGCAATAACAATACATACATACATACAACAAGGTCTGCAGTGGACTTATGACCTTTGCCATCTGGTTAAACGTTTATATTGACTTGTTATATGATTGAAATATGAAATAAGGAATTGATATGTATAGTGAAAACTCTAAATTGTGTGTATATACCTATGCTACTTTTAAGTGTTTGTCTGTATCACTGGTAAAAACCCAATAAAAATGTATTATTAAAAAACAACAATATATACAAACAAAACAAACCTATAATATTGCAAACAAATCTGTAAATTTGTAATACAAAAAACCTTAAAAAAAAATGTAGGTGAGCATTTTCCCAACAATCTTTATTCCTGACCTTACAACAGTCTGAAAAAACTAGACGGAAAAACGTAACCTACCCAAGAAATGTTTTTTAACCTAATAAAAGGTAGACATTTACATGATCTACCTATAGGACCATCTTTAACCTAAAATGTTTTTCCAAAGCAAAGATGGAGTTATAAAATATTGTTCTGTATGCAAAATTATCTATTGCCACTGAGTAAACAATAAATATACAGCACAGAAGTGAAACACACATAATAAGAAAAACGAAATAAAAACTTACCAGGATTGGTCTAAGACGCTCAACTAGAATTTGAACAATCTCAGAGGTAGGTGTAGCAAGTTGTTGCTAAATTGGAATTAGAGTAAAAAAGAAAAACACAGAATAATGTAATTTACTTGCACAATATGTTAATTGCGCTAAAATAAATTTAAAAATAAAAATATACATCATTATTATTATTAATATTATTATTACTGCTACTACTGGTCATCATAATCATCATCATAATAATTATAAAACAATGCTCCGTATTGCTACATTCGGCTCTGTGGGTGCAAGCGGCAGTGCATTGACATTGAGCTGTTTGTGTTGGTACCGTTCCTTGGTACCATTAAATGTGAGCGCATTCATTTTTTATGTATATTACAGGATCACAAGCAGCAATATAATATTAATCAATCACCAGACATGTTGAATAAAGGAATTACACCAGATTTATTTGGAATAAAATTGGCAAATGAAAACCCAATGGGGGGATAATATACAAGGCATAGATTCCTTACCACAGCTCTCAGGCACCCTGTTAAGAGTAGAATTACTCTGAGAAAGAATCTGCGCTGGAGAAAATTCAATCACTGGATTAGCAACCTTACCAACCCCATCAGCCCCTGAATTACCTGCCCACACAGAAGCTGCCACATCTTTCTCAGATATCCTTTGATTTTGAGGTGTCACTGCAAACAGATTAGAAACTAACTGCAAAAGTGTAGGAGACAAGGATGATAATAGGTTAAATTGATCCATCTCATCAGCACTGTTATTGTGCACATAAGATGACACGGGGCCTTGCTCTACAGCAGCTGGGACTGATGACACTGAAATAATAGCTTTGAATGAACCTGGGTTAGAACCCACAGCCACTCTTGGCACTTCTACCTGTTCTTCTGGTGTTCCAGGTTGCCTGGACGACGATCCTCCAATCCATGCCGCCGGACATAGCTCCGCTCTCTCTCTCAGCCGATGTTGACTCTCCTCTGGCGGGCGGGTCCAGCTGCATCTTCACTCCTCTTCTCCTGGAGGGAGCCGGTGGACTGTATGGCCTCTTCTGACTCCTCCTCCTCTGTTCCCGCCTCACAACTTCAACAGCCACTCTTCTCGCAGCTCTCGACACTCCACTCCTCTTGACCTGAAACCAGAAACTCCGGCATATTTTCCTGTTCTTCCTCCCAACGGGACTCCACAGCGCCGCCCGCATCCTCTTCACCCGCCTCGGCCACCGTTTGCTCCACAATGGGTTCTTTGCTGCCATCCTCCAGGGCTTTTTCACCCACAGGTAGGGCAAGGTATCTCTGGATCCAGCCCTTGCGGCCTTCAACTTCAGCCCACTCCAGAAGCTGCCTTAGCAGGTTCCTCGTGTCAACTTAGGAGGTATAATGCTGTGAGCTCAAAGGGAAGCTCTTATGCCTGAGCTCCTGCAGCGATACCGTCCACCGGCGACTGGCACCAGACCCTGTCTGTACCACTTTATATAGGACCTCTAAGGGGGTTCCAGAACTTTCCATGGGTTTTCAAGACTTCCCCCTACAGCAGTCCCAAGGCTCCCCAAAATCCACGAGCCCATGACATGAGGGGGAGAATTGAAACTCCTACTGCTGTGCTCCCAACAGGAAAGGGGGGCCCAGAAACCCTTTTTGCCACTTTCTATCTACTTGATAAACTGGTGGGTGACACCCACTGACATAGCTACAGGGGTACAGTCCCTGCTCCCATGGCCCCTGTCACATTATTCCCTGTCACACTATGTCTCTGGGGAAAAGTAAATTCTGAGGGCCCGGGCTGACTGGAAGTTGTAGTCTTATACTGCAGACAAGTGGGGTGCTATGGCAAGGGATGGACTACAATTCCCATGATGCTTTGTGTCGGCCAGCCCAGGCCCTCTGAGTTTACTTTTTCCCAGTAACACACTGGGGTTTATTTACTACAGCTAGAGAGGGCAAAATTAGCCACAATTTTTCAATGAAAACAATGCACTTCTAACCTCAGCTTGTTTAATCAAGCTTTAGCAATAAAACTTTGAAAGCTGATTGGTTTCTCTGCAGAATTGTGACTAATTTTGCCCTCTCTAGCTTTAGTAAATAAACCCCAGTCTGACTGGGCAGGTTGAGTTGAGAGCAAGATCCAGGGTTCAGAAAGTGGGCAGGGGCCAGTGCGCATGCGCAAGGAGTCCAAGATGGCTGCGTAAACCTGGATCGCCACAGTCCCCACGCCACACGGAGCCCAAAGCACCGGGCAGCGCACACCAGGACCCTGATCTCTGGCACCACAGGACCCATAAGATCCCCAAGCTCCCCAGCATATGTCCAGAGGCGCGGTAAGAAGAGACATCGCTCCACAATTTGAGACGGCAGAGCCATCCGGGTATACCAACATGGCCGCCGCAACCACGAGGCAGGCCCAATGATCAGAGCTCGCTGCAGAGGGAAGGCAAGTACTCGCTCCAAACTCACTATCCTGCACCCCACACCTACAGGAGGGAACCCCGCAAAGTCTGTCACCATCTCCAGCTTCCACAGAATAACTCCTGGGCAGAGGATTCGGGGATACTGCAGATTCTCCACTAGGCCTCCCTCCAACACCTTATCAGGGCCTAATGCCTATAACCTCTCCCCACATAATCCTATTCCCCCAGCGGAGGAACTCATCCACAAACTTTCGGACCTGTGTGACAGGGGCCTGGCCTCCACCGCAGCTAAGATAATGGGGGACCTAAAGGCAGACTTCCAACATTTGGGAGCTAGGATGGAGGCTATAGAAAGCAAGCTGGAAAAGACAATCTCCCATACCAACCAAAATTTGGACCACAACCAAAATCCTACAGGACCATTTAGACGCAGCAATCTCCAGAATCGATGAACAGGAAAACCGATCAAGGAGATACAATTTCAGGATCAGGGGGCTCCCTGAGACATTTACAGACACTACAAAGGTGGCCCAGGACATTGTTCAAAATGTAATCTCTAACATTCTGGCACACTGTCTGGAGCTGGATAGGGCCCACAGAGCCTTGGGGCCCCCAGGAAAGATAGCTCACCTAGAGACATTATCACTAAACCCTATTTTTTTGCAGTAAAAGAAGAGGTACTTAAACAGTCCAGATCCCTAAACCAAATCTCATATAAAGGACACCTCATTCATATCTTTGCAGATTTATCTCCAGCCACCATACAATGCAGGAGGGCCTGGAAACCGCTCCTCACTGTTCTCAACTCAAAAAATATTAAATATTGGTGGTCTTTCCCGTTTGTGGTGAAATTCTACTTCCAGTCTAAACAATATTCTTTCTCAACCTTGGCTGAAGGTGAGAAAATACTTTTGCAGCTGCATCTCATTTCCCAAGAAGATGAAATGGACACGTCCGCCGCAGCTCCCACCTCGACCAAGAGACCCTCTCCAGCCAGTGGAACAAATCCAAAACAAAGAAGTCCAAAGACAATGACTTGACCTGAAAGGAACATTGTTCCCCATCATGGGGCCAGATTCTCCCCACACTCTCAGTTCCCTGTTTCTACTATCTGCTCCTCGGATCTTGACTCTTTAACGCAGGACATCCATGCTCTGTTGAGCAGCTGCGGGTCGCTGGCATTCCACATAACATACTTTTGAAAGTTTGCCTTACATCATTTTTTCCCATGTTTACTCAATTCCTTCAGTTGAAAGTTGTAGTGAGAGACCAGGATCAGAACCACAAACATTTTCTTCATTGAACTACAACTCCATGGTCTCTCTGGTCCTATGCCTCTATGATTGCCGATCAGAGAGGGCGTGTTCTACTTTTTGACAATCATAGCCTGTGTCGGACACTGATGTTCCTCTGGTGTATCAACCACCGGGTGGATGCTTCCCCTTCCCAACCTATGGGGTGGCTTGGGGAAATGTCCCCCCCCCCATGTTTTGATTGAGATCCTAAACAAGACCTCCAATACGAGGGCGAATTAAGTTCCCATCACTTACTTTGGCAATGTTCCTTAGTTTGATAACAAGGTCTCTTTTTTTGCTCTCTTTTTCTGTTTTTTTGTTCCCTTGTTGGTGTTTATTGCTACTCATTTCTTGGATACCAAGAACAGGGGCTCCAGGGCTTTGGGTGCTACCCATGTGTCTCCTCCCATTTCTTAGACTCCTTGGTCTCTGGGGTTTGGGTAGTCCGGACTGCAGTCCGAACATTTGCATGGTATGGACAGGGGGGACTCTTTTAGGTACCCTCAGCCCATACGTCTGTGTCTGGAAATGTACCTACCTACATCTTAATTTCTTTTTTTGTCTGTCAGCTCACCTCTATCCTCTCTCCCTGCTCTGACTTTCTCTTCTTCATGTATTTTACATAAGGGAGTACTAATAAGCCTCTTCTCTTTATGTTATCACCAGTCACACGTGCCTGAGATGGAGCGTCTACCCTCACTGAAGGCTTGTGGGACACAGTCCTCCATAAAGGTTTTTATCTGCATTAAGGTAAGTGACGCACCGACAATTAGCACAAATTTACCTGTGCTTCATGGCTGATCACACTCTATCCATCATCAAACTGGCCACACATAACACACAAGGCCTAAATTCTCCAATCAAAAGGCGGAAAATCTTCAACTTCTATAAATCTCAACACATCGATATAGTACTGATACAGGAGACACATTTCTCCCATTCCTATACACCCAAGTTTCTTCACCAACACTTCCCAAGGTTCTTCCTGGCAGGTACCGAAAATAAATCTAAGGGAGTGGTCATCTTATTCTCAGGGCGCTGCAACTTTACCCTGAAAGACAAATATAAGGATCCAAGTGGGAGATTTCTTTTAGTGAAAGGTTGGATAGACGGTCACCTTTATTCTATCATCTCTTACTATGCACCCAACAGGGCCAAGCCGATTTCTTCCAAGCCATGTTTGGAGTTTTGAACCCCTTCCTGGAGGGAACTCCATCCTAGGGGGCGACTCAAATGTCACCATTGATCAGGGGCTGGACAAGTCAAACCCCTCAAAATTAATCCTTACGCGGCCGTCCAGGGCTAGCCTAAAAATTGCTAAACTGCTACACACACACAGGGTCTCACAGAAGTTTGGAGGGATTTTAACCCCACCAAAAGAGACTATACCCACTTTTCAATTCCCCATCAATCCTATGCCCGGATTGACCACATCTTAATCCACTCTCATAAGCTCCCATCAGTGGTTAATTCAGACCACTCTATGGTCTCCATGTCCATAGTGAACGAATCCCCCCGCTGCCCCCTCACCTTCTGGAGACTAAACAAATCCCTCTTATCTGACCCAGTGACAGTGACAACGATAGATAAAGCTTTGAAAGAATACTTTCTCCATAATGACACAGAGGAGGTCTCAGCAGAAACAATTTGGGCGGCCCATAAGGTATCCATTAGAGGCACTTTAATACAGATTGCCACTAAGCTTAAAAAAGAACATTCTGTGGACCTCATAAAACTAGAACAGTCTTACAGAGCCCTTAAAACCCAACATAAAAACAACCCCTCCAGGGTTTCCACAGAACAATTAGACGCGATCAGACTACAACTGAATCTCGCCCTGACAACTAAAGTTGAAAAACAACTACGATGGAGCGGAGCGAAATTCTACTCCCAAAAGGATACGATCTGCCCAATGTTAGCCTCTAAATTAACCCCTTGCACTAGAGTGCACGCACTCCCCAGAATCCGAACCAAAGACCAGGTCTAACCCAACCAAAATACTACAAGCATTTGGGGATTTCTATGCCAAGCATTACAGTGCCCCACTTTAGGAAAATACAGGCGCCTTATCCCAATTCCTAGATTCACTCCCGGTCCCAACCCTGTCAGATGGTCATAAGGCGATACTGGAACAAGTCATTTCGGAAAGGGAAGTCATGAACGTCATAAAAAATAAAAAAAGGGCACATTGCCCGGCCCTGATGGCCTGTCATCCCTTTATTATAAAACCTTTGCCTCCACCCTTCTTCCTAATTTAAGAAGCAAGTTTTTTAACTGAAAAATACCAGGCTCTCTGATGCACCCGGATCTTAATACTGTATTTATGGAAGTAGGCAATTTCAGGCCCATTTCCCTGATAAACAACGACTTAGAGATATTAACAAAAAATTTGGACAATTAAAGCAATGCAATGCCGTATCGCAAAGAACGCGCTGCTCATTAAGGGGGCAAACCTTCCAGGCTGAAGTGGTTAAAAGGGTAGCGCCTATCTTTACTATTGTGTACATATATTTTAGTGTTTATTACACTTAAAGGGGCAGCTGCCTTTATAAGGTTAATCCACTTATGTGTTGGAACCCTCCAATTTTTATTTTTTAACACTATTAATAGATCATAATTTATAGATCCAAACAGTTAACAATTATTAATTGTACAAAAGGTTGTTTGGTGTTACAATTTTTTTCCTACTGTTCTATTTTATGTTGTAGAAGAATAGTGCACTTTGTGAACACAGATGTTTGTGTTATTTGTGTTATTCTTGTAGGGTGCATGTAGAGATCAATGACCTAAGTTTGAAATTTGACCTGGGTTTTGCAGATTTGCCAAACGTGAGATTCACAAACATTACTCAGTCAACTACTCATCAGCAAGATTTTATACCTTGTGTTAATTTTTTGTCAGTACTTTACCACCTTCCTGCCTAAGGGTAAAACAAAGCTTAATGCCTAAGCCCAATTTGCAGGACAAATTGGCTTTCATATGGTGGTAAATGGTAATGGATAGCTCCTGATTTTTTTTTTTTTTTTTTTTTTATCAAAGGAAAACTGGCCCAAAATAGTAAAAAAAAAATCATTGTTAAAAATGTAGCTGTATATTTCTTGCTACTATCCCAAGACAAATTCTCTACTGACGATCACACCAATACCACAAATGTGTATGTTAGTTCTATGTACCCGTAGTACAGCCCTGAAACAATAGTGTGCATTTTGCTTTTTTTTTAGCCTACCTTTTTAGCCTACCTAAAACACACTAACACTGACACTAACTGACACTGAAACTAATTAAAAAAAAAAAAATGTTCAAAATATACCGACCCTGAACTTTGACTCTGACATTACATTGACCTTTGACCCTGACCTTGACCCAAGCACTAACCCTGGCATTGACCTAGCTCAAACCTTGATCTAGGTATTGTTATTTTTTTTATTACTTTTTTTTTTTTTTTACACACATTTTTTCTATCTCTGCAAGGACAAAGAAAGATAGAATGTTTGTATGTAGACAGAAACAATGGGGGTGGGCTTCACAGTGACTGATCACTGTGATAGCCAGTCAGAAGCTATTACAGTGATCAGTGACCCTGAATTGGACATTCTGGGTCTTGGTTGTTAGAACAGGGCCCAGGGCTCTCGATGAAACCCTGGTCACTGTGCTGCGAGCACACTGTGCAGCGCCCTCCCAGCACAAAGGAAGGTACGCACGTATGTGGCACCACTGCAAAAAAACAGTGCAGCGGGGCTGCATACTTGTGTTACATCAGCCCCAAAGGGTTAACAGATTATTGAAAACAATTATCCAATTCCCACCTCCCTCTGAAATGATGCTTGTTTGCTAGTATCCCCATGACTGCTGGAAGACCCTGTTTGTCTTTTTACCTTTAACCACTTGCAGCCCGCCCACCATCAAATGACGGAGGAGCTGTGCGGCTTTTGTTTTTTGGTGGACACCATATGAGGGCGCACCAGAACGGCTGCTCTCAGCGCAACCATGGTTGCACTGTGTTGCTAGGACACGGCGTGACCCCAATCTTTGTAAAGAGCTGATAACACGGCTCTTTAACCATGTGATCGGCTGTGTCCAATCACAGCCAGTCACATGTAAATGCAGAAGTACTGGTAACCGGTTCTACTCACCTCACACTGACAGAGTGTGTGGCGAGAAGAGCAGATCTGTGTTATCTTCTCGCAAGGGAGAACAGGGCAGGTAACAGTGCCACCAATCAGTGCACATGAGTGCCCATCAGTGACACAAATCAATGCCTATTACTGGTGCCAATCAGTGCTGCCTTTTAGTGCCCATCAGTGCCTGCTCATCAGTGCTGCCCATCAATTCCCATCAGTGCTGCCCATCGCACCCTTCAGTGCACATCAGTGCTGCCTATCCATGCTACCCATCAGTGCCCACCAGTGCCGTCTATCAGTGCCCATCATAAGAAAACCTTTTTTTTTTTCAAAATGTTTGATCTTTTTTATTTCTTTTGAGTAAAAAAAAGAAAAAAAAAAGCAGTGTTTGAATACCAGTAAACTAATGTTCTATTTGTGTGTAAAAAATTATTAAAAATTTAACTGGGGACAGTGTTGCATGACAGTGCAATTTTCATTCAAATTGCGACAATGCTGAAATTGGAAAAATGGCCTGAGCAGGAAGGGGTGAATGTACCCTGTATTGAGGTGGTCAAGCTGGCCATGGATTGATCAAATTTCAGCCGGTTCATCAGGGACAGGTCAAATTTCGATCCATCTATAGCTGTTCACACTCAAAAGAATTCTATATAATGATTGACTTTTGTCAAATGGGATGTTGAGAAGTTTTCCTTTGATCAGTGGCTGACGCACTGATTAGTTTATTCTCACATCGGAAGAGTCCCGGCAATCAGAACACAATACCACACACACCCCACTTATGTGAATAGGGGAATTATTTTCCTCGGCCCACTAGCTGATGGGAAAAATTTATGGTCAATTTATGGCGAGCCTTACAGAAGTAAAGTTAAATACCATAGCACAGAGTAAGCAGAAAAATAGAATTAGTATTAGAATTAGCATATTTTAACACAATGACACAACCTGGAGCAGCCAATAACTAGGCCTGAGCACTGTAACATGATTGATGGAGTGATGACATGCCTCCCCTTGGTTGCTGACACCTGCACATTTTAGTGCTGGCTGTGAGCTTTAGAGGTGAGGTTCTTGAATTGGTCATGCCATCTGTGAAATGTTCTTAGATCACACAATAGGCTGAACAGAATTACACATTCTTTGACAGGTAACCATAAAACAATTGACATACGTTTAAAATATGTGTCTAGCTTTTTGCTTGAACTTCAGCTTTACATTTCCATTGGGAAACAGGTACAAGGGTGAAAAGAATCCTTTTACTATATTATCAGTAATAGGGGTAGCATGTTTGCTTGAACATTCCATCCATTCTTGATTAAAACATGGTGTTGGGGGGAAGGTGCCCATCAGTACTTTGCTGGTATTTTGACAAGGGCCCCTCTTTTCTTTTCTTGTAAAACACTTGCCAAGTATTAGAAAGTTTACAGACTGATATAATCATGGTGTGATAAGGGTGCACACGCTCGTAGCCCTCTATCCTCCAGAATAGGACCTTGCCTTCCTTGTTTGGTCGATGCTGATACTTAAGAGGGGGAAGGGGCATATATATACGTTTAAAATGTTCACAAAAGTTGGAAAAATAGAAAAAAGGCAGTGATATTAAATAACAAAGAGTGATACTAACAAAAAGCAGATATAGAGCTACTAATTAGTCAAAGCAACAGCATTTTGTCAGTGTTTCAATGGAGCTCAGTCTGTCTTTCTCAAGCCACTAAAATATGGAGGTGAATAGACTAATGAACTCAAAGTCACACCCACCAACACCTCTCCCAGTGATGACATCAAGCAATGCAAAGGTAAAAATACTCATAGGATAGAGGTCAAAAAAGATCACAATAGAAACAAATCATGATAATTCACCAAAAAAAAAAAAAAAAACTATATTACATCCTAGCTGCAATAAAATTATATGGATATGTTTAATGGTGAAAATGAAGAAAAAACAAAACATTTTTAGCCTTTGCAAAATGGCTGGCAGTGCACATTATAAATACCTGGCAGGAACGAACCACCCATAATTTGCAACATAACATATAGTAATAAAATAATAGGTTATGTGTTAGGGCCAGATAATGACACCACATCTCAAATGAAAAATTACAAAACAGCCACAAAAAATGCTGCAAAAGACCACACACAGACATAAAAAAAACAAGTGTAGAGTACAAAGAGCAGCTTGGCTAGACAGGACATAATGGACAGTAGATCCACAAAAAAAACAAACAAACAGTGCACAATGTTAGGAATACATACAACTGTATGCAATATGAATTAGAACTCAGAGCTAATAATTGTGATACTTCTCACTGCATAGTGAAATCAATCAAGCATTGCACATGAATGGCAAAAAAATGGCAAAACACAGCAATAAGCACATGTAAGTTAGGGAACTCCCTGAAGAGATTAGGGTCAGAATGTACAAGTATAAAGTGTGCCATTGCCTGGATCCCCACCCAGTCAAGTATGGATAGCGGTAGTGGGAGGGGATCTGGCAAATGTGTGATTGCAGGACACAAGAATGCTGCCTCACTTGCTTTATGGTTCTTTTTTCTATGACGAATGCTCATAAGGAGGGAAAAATTGAAAGCCAACCTGCTACAGTCTCAGGGAAGACATAAAAAAAATTAACACTTGTCCTCATCCCCCATCCCCCAAAACAACTTATAATAAACCTGTTGAAATCTTCTTATCTCAAATTAAACACATGATGAAAAAAGGCATATTGAATGCTAGTATGCTAACAAATGTCAAAAAGGATCAGCAGAATTGGAGATAAAAGTAGCTGATGAGTAAATCCTTATGTCCATGTAAAAATACAGCTCTGGCTTCACTGCTAACCTTCTCAAAAATCCAACATCAGTTCTCCTCTGGGTTGAATGACAATTCCACATACTGTAAAACCATGGCATCGTGACTTCTTCATGGACTCAAAGGAGAATTTTGCAGACAGTGGCCACTTTCTGCAGCATTTAGGATTTACACACCAGTGGAGGAAAAAAAGGGTAAAGAGGACCTGGACCATACCAAGACAACTGGAAAAGGTGACCAAGCCTGGGTGAGCAAGGCGTAACATGTGAGGGGGACATGGCATGCTCTCTGGCACATTCATTGACATACTAATGTACTGGGTTGGTGAGCGTCACCTTTTCATCTCTTTGATAATACACCTAGAAAAGGGATGTATACAGGCAAAAGAAATCTTGAGTTCAGAGTGGGGCTTTACATTTTTCTACACAACATTGCAAGGCCCCACTACCTCCCAGGTATTGAGCTTATCTAATGATCCTTTATTGCCCTTGGTGGTTACCCTGACTAAAGGCCCGTACACACGATGCGACGGTCATATGAAAACGGTCGTACGTCCGCTTGTTGTACGACCATCCGACCGTTAGTACACGCGATTAGAACAGCTGACCTATGATGGTCATACAACAGAAGTTGGATGAGCAAACTAGATAACTTTGGTTGTACAACAAGTGGTCGTACGACCGTTTTGCCGTGTGTACAGAGAAGTTGGTCCAACAAGTTGTACTGTGCAACACACATGCTCAGAAGCCAGGAACACTTGGAAGTGTCTGTTCGTGTAAACCTACGTTCCTAATTCACAAATTACATGCACCTGAACTTCCTCTTTATATGCTCGTAACACGTCACCACGTTCGGCTTGGTCCTACGATCACTTAGTGCATGTCAGTACGGGAGTCACAGCAGCCAACATACGATTTGGGCCGTTAAGTAGTACGAGGCTCAAAAGGTAGGAGTGGAGGGTAATAGAAGTGGAGTTTGGGATATTTTGACATGCAGTTTTCATTGAAGGTTAACTCTACGTATGCATTTTTCAGTGGTTGAAATTGTTTAGGTTTGTGAAATATTTACTTTTATATTTACTTTGATTGCGTATGTCAGGGTAAACATGTGATTGCTCAGATGGCATGAAATTACAAGTCTCAACATCCTGGAGAGAGTTAAAGTTATGGTGTAGGGTCACAATAACAGAAAAGGCATAAATCACTTAAATTGAATAGCACTATATACTGTATGTGTTTGAGGCGTAGGTTTTTAATAATCGACCGGCCCTATTGTAGGCCAGTTAGGCAGGTTTACTTCATTTAAAAGTACTATGTCAATGATAACTATGTCATGTTTTTTTAAACTAAGGGCTGGTTCACACCACAGAAACAAACTCCAGATCCCTTCTGGGTGCTTTTCTGCATGTGTGTTTTTAACATGTTTTTGATGCGTTCCAGTGCGCTTTTGATGCATTTACGGATACATTACAGATGCTTTTTTTTTTTCTATTTTCCTGGTTTGTTTTCACTGTACTGGGTTTCGGTGTGTTTTTTATGCTTTGGATGCATTTTACCGTGTTCCAGTACAGACCAGTACAGGAGAAATGGAGCATGTTCTACTTTTTTTCTGCAACTGGAACACCATGAAACTGACTGCACTGGTGTGAACTATGACATTGAAAACCATATAACCTACTTTCCATGGTTTTTTGATGCAGAAAAAATGCACTGGAATGCATATTGTGTGAACTGACCCTTAAAGTGGATGTAAACCCCATCCTATACCCAGTGAAGTGAACAGCCTCAGATGATACAAGAAACAAATCTCCCTACATAAGTATGACATGTATATCTGCTGTCTTCATCTTTATATATCCTTTGGAATTCTTATCTCGTGTTATAGATTTTCTCTACCTGTTCAAGACTGGGAGTGGAATCTGGGCATACAGCCAAGGCAGCTAATTGGAGGAAAGGCACACACCTCCTGCACATAGGCAAGGCCTTTCAGAGATTTCCTGTGAATTGAGCAGCTCTGTGCTAATCTATTTATAGCAACCTCCCTTCACACAAATGTCAGGCTGCTTTTATCTCCTGTGTTGGAGAACTTGTCAGAAGTCATCATGCTGATAACAGAAGAATGCAACAGAAGAAAGCTTTGTGACTCAGAGCTTTGAAGAGGGATAAGAAAGCACTACATATATATGTGCCCAGCTCAAATTTCATGAATCGGGTTTACATTCACTTTAACCATTTCAGCCCTGGAAGGTTTAATCCACTTCCTGACCAGGCCATTTGTTGCTTATATGGCCAGGCACATAACCAGGAGGTGGCTATCAGGGCTGCAGCCCCGAATGTCACGCCCAAAGCCCCGAGTTGACAGAGCCACGAGTGGGCAGCTTGACAGAGCCGCGAGCAGGCTGCTTGTCAGAGCCACGAGTGGGCGGCTTGACAGAGCCACGGGCAGGTGGCTTTATAGAGCAGCCAGCGGCTTTACAGAGCCACGAGCGGCTGCAGAAGGGAGCCGATCACAAGCGGGGCGGGCGAGCAGAGATGACATCATCTCTCTCTGCCCACCCCGCATCACTGCTCTTCCACCTGGCATGGAGCATCTCTCACATCTCCTCTCTCCAGGACACACCACTGTCTGTGAAAGGAGGGACAATCACCTCTGGGGGCACCTGTGTAAGGAGGAACAATCACCTGGGGACACCTGTGTAAGGAGGAACAATCACCTGGGGACAACTGTGTAAGGAGGAACAATCACCGCTAGGGACACCTGTGTAAGGAGGGAAAATCACCGCTGGGGACACCTGTGTAAGGAGGAACAATCACCTCTAGGGACACCGGTGTAAGGAGGAACAATCACCACTAGGGATACCTGTGTAAGGAGGGACACTCACCGCTGGGGACTCCTGTGTAAGGAGGGACAATCACCGCTGGGGACACCTGTGTAAGGAGGGACACTCACCGCTGGGGACACCTGTGTAAGGAGGGACAATCACTGCTGGGGACACCTGTGTAAGGAGGGCCACTCACCGCTGGGGGGCACCTGTGATGTAAGGAGGAACTCTGCTGGGGGCATCTGATGGAAGGAAGGACGCCATTGGGGGCACCTGATGGAAGGAGGGACTCTGCTGGGGACACCTGATGGAAGGAGGGACTCCACTGGGGGCACCTGATGGAAGGAGGGACTCCACTGGGGGCACCTGATGGAAGGAGGGACTCCGCCTGGGGCACCTGATAGGAGGGACTCCGCTGGGGGCACCTGATGGAAGGAGGGACTCCGCTGGGGGCACCTGATGGAAGGAGTGACATCATCTCTCTCTGCCTGCCCCGCATCACTGCTCTTCCACCTGGTATGGAGCGTCTCTCACATCTCCTCTCTCCAGGACACGCCGCTGTCTGTGAAAGGAGGAACAATCACCTGGGGACACCTGTGTAAGGAGAAACAATCACCTGGGGACACCTGTGTAAGGAGGAACAATCACCGCTAGGGACAATTGTGTAAGGAGGAACAAACACCACTAGGGACACCTGTGTAAAGAGGGACTCTAGCCGCTGGGGACACCTGTGTAAGGAGGGACAATCACCGCTGGGGACACTGGTGTAAGGAGGAACAATCACCGCTAGGGACACCTGTGTAAGGAGGAACAATCACCGCTAGGGATACCTGTGTAAGGAGGGACACTTACCGCTGGGGACACCTGTGTAAGGAGGAACAATCACCGCTGGGGGGCACCTGTGATATAAGGAGGAACTCCACTGGGGGCACCTGATAGAAGGAAGCACTCCACTGGGGGCACCTGATGGAAGGAGGGATTCCGCTGGGGGCACCTGATGGAAGGAGGGACTCCACTTGGGGCACCTGATAAGAGGGACTCCGCTGGGGGCCCCTGATGGAAGGAGGGACTCAGCTGGGGTCACCTGATGGAAGGAGGGACTCCGCTGGGGGCACCCGATGGAAGGAGGGACTCCGCTAGGGGCACCTGATAGAAGGAGGGACTCCGCTGAGGGAACCTGATGGAAGGAGGGACTCCGCTGGGGGCACCTGATGGAAGGAGGGACGCCGCTGAGAACACCTGATGGCGTCTGGTAGCAGGTGACAGTGGCAAGTGACACGCTCGGGGCTCCCACTGATTCTGCATTATGGTTGTATGAGTTGAACTGTTTCATTTCATATTACAATTTAATAATATAAATAATATGCTTCAATCACCCTGACACCAAACCAACCATTGTATGGTTGATTGAAGCGCCAACACCAGGTGTTTGGAGTATCTTTAACTGCTGAATGTTAAACTTTCTGGAATACACATATTACTATTGTGGTGTAGGATCTGGGCCTGCTGTCCCTCCATCCCGACTTCTTTCTTTCCTTCCCTCCCTATCACTTTCTTTCTTCCTTCCTCCATTCCTCGTTCATCTCAGATGCGAACCACACCCACTTAAGCCACACCCACTATTCTGTTTAGGCCACACCCATTTTTGCAGCGACGTGCTTCGCGTGCCACATTTCTTCGGGCTACAGCCCCTGTTCTTTTTCCAACCTAGCAACGCCCCTGTATACGGCACCGTGTCACTTTAACTGACAATTGCACGGTCGTGCGATGTTGTACCCAAAAAAATTGATGTCCTTTTTTTCCCACAAATAGAGCTTTCTTTTGGTGGTATTTGATTGCCTGTGCAAGTTTTATTTTTTTGCGCTATAAACCAAAAAAAATTTTACTTTCTGCTTTAATACATATCAAAAAAAAATGTAAAAAAACGAATTTCTTCATCAATTTAGGCCAATATGTATTCTGCTACATATTTTTGGTAAAAAAGAATCACAATAAGCGTACATTGATTGGTTTGCACAAAAGTTATAGCGTCTACAAACTACAGGATAGAGCTAGGGACTTTTTTTTTTACTGGTAATGGTGGCGATCTGCGATTTTTAGCGGGACTGCAACATTGACAAATCTAAGTGACTCTTTTGGGGGACAAGTGACACCAATACAGTAATGAGTGCAAAAAAAATGCACTGATCCCTGTATAAATGACACTGGCAAGAAGGGGTTAACACTAGGGGGCGATCAAGGGGTTAAATTTGTTCCCTGGGAGGTGCTTTCTAACTGGGGGGTGGATTCAGTGGAGGAAAAGAGAGATTGTGATTCAGCTTAGCTAAAACATGATCTCTCAAGTTTCCTCCCTGACAGATCAGGGGTGTGCTTTGTTTACATTGGCACAATGCTGCTCCATCTCTCCTGTGAACGATTGGCGGGTCGCAGCATCCATCGTGGCCGCCGAACCCGTTGATTGCCACCCACTGTGTCCAATAACAGCGAGAGTGGCGCGCGCCCCCTAAACTGCATGCACAAAATCATGTACAGGTACGTGATTTTCCGTACACGGGCCGCCCTGCCACAGTAAATGTACGCGGGGCAGACCGGAAGCGGGTAAGCATTTTTTATCTGTAGATGTGTACATGCATGTGTGGTGGGGGTCTTTGTTTTGTCACAGTAAAAAATCATAAGCTTCGAAATTTGTTTGGAATTTTTAGATCACCTTGAACTTGATCACACTACAGAGAACACAGCTTGGCTATTCAGTTTTCAAACTCATCTGGTAAGAATTACTGTATGTCAGGGCCGGTTCACACAGGGGCGATCTGACTTACGAGGTAACTCTGAGATGCCCGGCACAGCGCGACTTCAGCGTGCCTTGCAGGCGACTTCTGTAATGGAAGTCAATGCAAGTCGCCTCAAATCACCCCAAAGTAGTACAGGAACCTTTTTGTAAGTCGGAGTGGCATGAGTGACTTGGGACACTGCAGCGATGCGGGAACTCTGCAAATCCACTGCGGGTTCCCGCATCGCATGTCTCCGGGCGGCAGTTCACAATGCCATTTGTGAACTGTGGGGAGTGTCAATACAATGTTAATGACACCCCCAAATCAGTTTGCATATCGCACTGCGAAATGCAAACTCGCACAGGAATCGGATTGCATGGAGTGAACCACCATGCGATCCGATTTTGACCCTGTGAAAAAAAAGGGTCCTGTGCGAGTTTGCCCCGATTGCGATGCAAATTCAGCCATTCAATCTCTATGGCTTAATTTGCATCGCACAGAGATAGCATATGACTCACACAGCAGTGCGATGCGAATCAGATGTGATTTCCATGTTCGGAGAAGTGTGAACCGGCCCTAGGGTTGCCACATCATCCCTTTAATCCAGGACACATTTTAATTACACAGGTTCTTTGGCCAATTAAGATGGTAATTAAACTCACTTGGTGCCTTATCTGCATTAAATTAGCCTCAGAACCTGTGTAATTCATATGTGTCCTGGATTAAAGGGATGATGTGGCAACCTTACCGGCCCTAAGAAACAATTGAGAACTGTCCATTATACTTTTATATTTGCACTAACATTGACATTTTCAGGACTAGCTTTCCAGGTATACTTTCAAGGTCCAAGCATTACTAATACAGAAAGTGTTAGCAGTATGTGAAGTAAGTCAATCTCTTAGGAAAAATGAATAAAAAAGAAAATGACTTCTGCGCTACTATGAATGGGGATTTGGGATAGCTGGTAGCTGCTTAACACTAACGAGTGAACCTACACCCACATAAAAAGAAAAAAGTTTAGCAGTGAAGCGCTACCTATATACTGATATTGATCCGTAATCCTGGCACTAAATTGCTGCTATTTGGAATATATGGCAGATAGTTGCTCTAAAACAATAAAGTGAATAGTGCTAAAAACGTAAATGCAATAATATATAACATGTGACTACAATAATAATAAATAAAAAAAAAAAACACTCAAAATAAATAAGCTCATTGATTCACAGTGTCATTGATTCATAATGTGCATATAAAACACAGAATATTAGCACAGTGATTGGAGGATTTTGACCAGCTGTTGTCATGTTTACTGCCCATGTGTACCGGAGTCTGTACACCAGAACAAGCAAGATTGCAGTGTTGCAGCGCTGGGAGTCTCTCTGCTTCTGCTGGATTGATATTACCCCATGGACTTTCTCACTGCACAGCACTTTATTACTGAAGTTTATGCTCATATTGTTTACCTTAAGCATCAGCCACTTTATGGTGTATGAATGTGTTTTATATGCACATTATGATTCAATGACACTGTGAATCAATGAGCTTATATATTTTGAGTGGTAGTTTTTTTTATTGTATTCACGTTATGTATTATTCCATTTAAGTTTTTAGCACTATGCACTTTATTGTTTCAGATCAACTGGCTGCCGTATATTCCAAATAGCAGCATTTTAGTTCCAGGATTACGGATCAATATCAGGATATAGGTAACGCTTCACTGCTAAACTTTTTTTTCTATATATGCGTATCTGTCTATGTGCTGGCAGTGCGCCACACACCGCAATCCCAGCACAGAGACCAGGGCCTCACTGGGAGCCCCGGGTCCCATACTCACCCAATCGCTGTGATAGCCTCTGATTGAAAATAAAATAAAAAATATAGAAAAAATACCTACTGGATATCAAGGTTTGATCTAGGTCAGTGTCAGGGTTAGTGTTTGGGTCAAGTAACGGTCAAAGCTCAAGGTCAGGGTCAAAGGTAATTTTCAATATATTTTGGGCAGGATTTAAAAAAAAATAATAAATTAGTATCAGTGTCAGTTATTGTCAGAGTCAGTGTCAGTGTGTTTTAGGCAGAATACAAAAAGGTAAAATGCACACTATTGTTTCTGCTCTGTTCGGGCACATACAACAACTAACATAAACATTCTGTCGGGAGCAGGAAAATATATTTAGGGTTGTTCTTTGGTGGTAGGTTATGGTAGTTTTAAGAAATATGCAGCTCAATTTAACCAGTTCCGGACCGCCCACCGCACATTTACTGCGGCAGGGCGGTAAACAATGTACCTATACTTTGTTCGCGACTTCCGGGTCTGGGGTGCACATCGCCGGCTACCCACTCCCACTGTGATTGGACACAGCGGGAGCCAGTCAGCGGATCCAGTGGCCGCGATAGCCGCTGGCCACCCTCGATCATTCGGGGTAATGACAGAATGGCGGTCTGCCTGTGTAAACAGGTAGGCTATTGTTCTGTCAGACAGGAAGAGCGAGATCTATGATTCTTGCTAATCGGGAACACAGATGTCGCTATTCCTGCAGTCAGTCCATCCCCCACACAGTTAGAAAACTGAAAGTGGTTCTCAACTCTTGACAACAACTTTGAACTACAGGCAAGCCTGTAATCAGGCTTACCTGTAGGTTCCCTGTATATCTCCTAAACCTGTATGGTTTAGGAGATATACGCTATACTGGCATGTGCCGACTTCATTTGGAACATGCACAGTGAAGAAACGGCCTCCGTGCCGTTTCTTCACTGACAGCGTGCCACGGGAGTAATGTCACGCGGCTCCGACCAGTCACAGCACCGTAGTTTGTGCCCCCCAGAAGGAAGAGGGGCAAAGATGGATGCTTTCTACTGCGGGGACAGCGTGGGTGGTGATGGCAGGTAAGTGGCATATAATGGGCTAGTATGTGATGCATACTAGCCTATTATGCTTCTACGTTGCAAGTGAATAAGAGGAAGTAAACCCATTAGGGTTTACATCAGGGTTTACTTCCTCTTTAGCCCTTTGATTTCCCCTGCTGTTAACCTCTTCCCTGTCAGTGTCATTTATACACTGTCATTGCATTTTTTAGCACTGATCACTGTATAGTGCTGACTCCCCTTGTATATAGCTTATCCTGAGAGCCCATGGTCTGGCCAGTCTGTGTCACTCCCAGCTCTCCTGTGCCTGCTCTCAGCTTCCCCTTCTCCCCCCCAGGGCTGCTGATAGATATTGCTGGGCCCTGTACAGACTATTTGACAGGGCCCCCCTCAAGAAAGTATTAGAGCTATATTTTGCTAAAAATACAATAAAACTATTAGCAGACACAAGAAAAACATAACTCACAGAATCCCTGCTAAATCTAAAAGATAAAAATGGGTTAATAAATAAAAATGAAGATGAGTTGAAAAAAATATACAGGCTCCGGGATCAGAGGGCCAGAGGGAGAGGAAAAAAAGTTAAGCTCCATGCACACTGGGCTTAAAAAAAACTCCAGTTCACTTGGCAGAAAAAAACACTCATATAGAACATTTTTTGTACAAAGTTTAGGAGAACCAGAAGGGTTTTTTTTTTCTGTCTCTTAAATGTTGAGCTTAAAATATGCCTGTAATCGTCCTAATGTGTATGGACACATAGGATAACATTGAGCTGCTTCTACAGGTAAAACAATAAACTCCTGTAGAAGCAGCAATTTTTTAAGCCAGTGTGCATGGAGCCTAAGTTAGAGAGATAACATACTCCAGTGCTGAGAGGAGGGGGCCCACACAGGGAGGGGGATTAGTGAGGGACGACTGTCTCTTTCTTATCAGATAAAAGCTGGCAGCAAGGGAGAGGGAAAGAGAGCAACTTTCATCTGCTAGAGGAAAAGAGACACAATTGTCATCTGTCATTAATCTCCCCTGTGTGCTCCGGGCCCCCCACACCAGGGCTGGTTGTACCCCCCTATCAGCGGCCCTGTCTCCACCCTCCCTCTTCCTCTCAACATGTAGCGTCTCCTCTCTGCTCTGCACTCATAATTAACTCTAAGGCCTCATGCACACTGCTGCCTCTAATCGGATGTTTAGAGGCATTTGGGTGTTTTGTTTTTCATCTGCCCCTGAACTCATCTAAAGTTATCTTATCAGTACATGTACACAGGGTCGTTTAAGGTTGTTTCCAGGCAGTTGAGTTTAGAGGCTTTTTTTGGAAAGAAAAAAAATGAGCTCAGAAGCAAGTTCAGAGGCATTTGAAACGCCAAATGCCTGTAACAGCTTGTAAACGCGCCTAAACGCCTAACTCGCGTTTAGCAGTATTTCATTTAGAGGCGTTTGTCATTTTAAAAAAAAGTTTCTAGACGCAAACACAGCAAAACTATGCTAAATGAGGCTAAACTCGGCATTTAAAGCGCGACTAAATGGCTATTTTAAGCATCGTTTTTAGCTGTCAAAAAAATCATTCAGGGAAGGTTGAAAAAGTGTCCCTTGTACATGTAGCCTAAAAGCTCCTATATCCTCTGTATTGGAAGGATAAGTTCCCTGTGTCAGTGTTATATCATAAATATTCTTATCTGTATAGATAACACAGCAGGGCTCTGTCTCTCCAGCTGACCTCAGCAGCAGTGCTCAGCCCCACCCTCAGGAACTCTGAGCTGAGAAAGAAAAGCTGAAAGAGGACAACTGATCATAGTAAGGTGGTGTATTATCAGTACAGATAAGCATATATATGTTATAACACAGACACAGGGCAACTTCTTGTTATAATACAGAGGGGATGGCAACTTTTTAAACAAGTGGCTTAACAACCACTTTAAGGGGGTAAAACCTTCCAGGGCTGAAGTGGTTAAAGAAAAAAACTTTTTTTTTTTTTTTTTTTTTTCTATTTTAGGCCAGTTTTCCTTTGATAATAAAAAAAAAATCAGGAGATATCAATTGTCACCAAATGAAAGCCCAATTTGTCCAGAAAAAAACAAGGTATAATCCAACTGGATACGCAAAGTAGTTGGGATGATATGTACAGTTTTACTAACGCATTTCAAAGTTGCAAAATTGTGCTTTGGCGTTAACATTTGTTTTAACCTTAGGTGGATAGCGGTTAAATTTGGATAGTTTTTTTACCCCTGAGACATCGATTTACACTTGCCGACAACTCACAGTACACTACATTTACGTCATTACATTGATGTTAAATACCGTTGTTATGGCAGCAGCTAGCTGTCATAACCCCAGTATAATTTTGTAATGTGGCCGATTCTCTACAAGATAAAAGTGGTCCTAGTGGCAGATTCACCACAGAATAATTTTTAGAGGTAGCGGAAGGGGTGCTTCCCCCCACCCCCCACCGCTTCCCGGACGTCTCCAAGCTTACCGGAGCTGTGGGTAAGCCCGAGTCGAGTGAGGGCAAGATAGCACGATAGCCCCCACTCAGCTCTATGCCCTTGGAGGACTGGAGCAACGTCTGACATCACTTCCACCTCTTAAACCGCTTAAAGGGACCTTTTTTTTTGTTAAAGTCAAAGTTTTATTTATTTATTTGCTTTTAAGGGTAAAATATAGATCTGGGGTCTTTTTGACCCCAGATCTCTCAATAAAGAAGACCTGTCATGCTTATTTCATTACATGGGATTTAATAAATAAATAAAGGGACAGTGTAAAAATAAAAAATAAAATGGAAAATAAATAAGAAAAATTTTTTTTAAAGCGCCCCGTCCCTCCATGCCGAGGCACAGATGTGAGCTATCGCCACAAACATTAGAGCGAGCGCAATAATTCTAGCACTAGATCTCCTCTGGAACTCTAAACAGGTAACCTGTAAACATTTTTCAAGCATCGCCTATGGAGATTTTTCAGTATTGTAGTTTGTCGCCATTCCACGAGCATGCACAATTAAAGCACATCATGTGTGACAGCCGGCAGGTAAAATCACCTGGGTGCATTCAAGATGGCAGATACATTTGCCCCTGGTTCATATTCTATGCGGATGGCTACCACTAGGGGGAATGCTGGGAGTCTTGCAGGAGTAATGAGCCCAGCTGAGTGGAACTGGCTCATTAAGGCCTCTACAAAAGCTCCCAGCAGGCATAGGTGAGTGCTCCCCCCTGGAACCAGTTTCTGTGACCATAGACTGGGGAGCGTAACACACATCCTGTACACGGTAAGGCCTATGTAGCTGACACGGTAAGACCTATGTAGCTGAGTGTCCTGCAGTGAGAGGTAGGAGCTAGGTACAGCAGTAGGCTGTACCCAGCTGACAGACAGGGAAACCTATCATGCTGTCAGTGGCCAAGTGGCCTAGGATTTATTTTGTTGTTTGTTTTTGTTTTGCTGTTTTTCACATTGTAAATAGTGAAAATAAACTGCCTTTTTGTTTCACCTGCAACTGCTGTCTCACTGTGCCTAAATTATGTAGTGAACCCTTCCAGGGGGTCACACACACCTGCTGCCTAGCTAACCCCCTTGCAGTTGGTGGAGGTTGCGGGCAGTTTTTTGTTTTTTTTTGAAAGGCCAGCATGGAAGAGTTACTGAGACAGCTTGCTGTAGCAAATGCTAACCAACAACAAATGAATGCTAGTCTACAACAAGCAAATGCTAATCAACAATTAGCCCAGCAGCAATCTGAGGCTCGCTTAATTGAGCTGTTGCAGAAGCAAGAGCAGAGACTTCAACAGCAAATGGATGCCATAGCACAACAGCGTTGACAGACCAGTGAGGCAAGAGGTTTACTTAATACATCATCATTTTGTGTGAGCCATTTACTGCCAAAAATGACTGGAGAGGATGATCCTGAAGTGTTTCTGACCACATTTGAAAGGACTGCAGAAAGAGAAAAGTGGCCTAAGGAACAGTGGGCTGGATTGGTGGCTCCTCTATTAGCTGGGGAGTTGCAGAAAGTGTATTATGATTTAGAGTCAGACCAAGCAAAAGGCTATGTTGTGCTAAAAGCAGAAATATTGGCACAGCTGGGTGTCACCCTGGCTGTCCAGGCTCAGCGTGTGCATAACTGGACTTTACAACTTGAAAAGCCCCCCCAGGTCACAAATGTATGATCTCATTCACCTGGGCAGGAAGTGGCTGCAACCAGAGACTCTGACAGCACCAAAGATTGGGGAATGTTTGGTAATGGATCGGTTCCTGAGATCTCTACCTACTGCTGTCCAAAAGTTGGTAAACCATGGAAACCCGGACACGGCCGACAAGCTTGTGGATCTGTTAGAGAGGTACTTGGCTGCAGAGAACCTGACCACCTCTCCCAGGGACTCATAGACTTTCCACCCTAAGACCAGACCATCCCCAGCGGTGGGTAAGATGACTTCAAGGGGTAAGGGTGGAGAAAGTGAGAGGGCGGGAAGTATCGCGACCGCAGTCAAAGTCGTAGGAATCAGCGAAAATGTTTATTTGTTATCCTTGCTGGCAAGAGTGACATATTGCAGGCAATTTCCCAGTTGTGGATGAACCTATGGAATGTGGCTATATAAGAGACAGACGTCAGTCACTGTTTGCGACAGTTGCATGCACTGCCACTCGGGGAACTGAAAAACATTTATGCAAAATGTGTATTAATGGTAAAAATGTTGTTGTGTTGCTAGATTCAGATAGTCTGGTAACATTGATCAAAGCTGAATTAGTTACTACAGAGGTCTCTGGGAATAACAAGGTGGCTGTTATTTGTGTACGTGGGGACACCAGAGAGTATCCTGTGGCTAAAGTAGTTTTTCAGACCCCCAAAGGTAACATAACTCATCAGATGGGGTTGGATAAGAGGGCAGGAAGAGGAATCACAGGTATCTTCTGAGAATGGGGAGACATCTCCAGATTTTCCCTTGACGGTGTTGGCCAGAGACACTGAGGAACCTGGGGAGGAACCAACATCTTCAGACGAAAACATGCCATCTGTGGAGTTCTCTGATTTAGAGGTTCACAGGGAAAATTTTGACACAGAACAGGTAAAGGACCGCACCCTGATAAAAGTGGAAAAATGTGGTAAAGATAGATGGTGAATTAGTGAACCCAGATCAGTCGTGCAGTTACCCATACTTTATGGTGGAAAGGGATCTGTTGTATCGGGTTTCCCAAAAGGCAGATGAAACTATTGAGCAACTTGTGGTACCCAAACTATATAGGAAGTTGGTATTGGAATTAGCCCATGGGCTTTGGAAGGTCATTTGGGGGCGGAGAAAACCAGAGAAAGAGTATTGCAAAGGTTCTATTGGTCTGGGGTCATGAAGGAAATAGAAAATGATTGTTCCTCCTGCCCTGTGTGTCAGAAGTCGGCACCTTTGCCGCATTTCTGTAACCCACTGGTACCTCTACCCATCACTGAGGTCCCCTTTGAGAGGATCGCAATGGATTTGGTAGGTCCGATACTGAAGTCTGCTAGGGGCATCAGTACATTTTGGTCACAATGGACTATGCCACACGCTATCCCGAAGCAATCCCTCTTAAAAATACCTCTGCCAAGACGTTAGCCAAAGAGCTATTTCTGGTCTTCAGCCATGTGGGTATTTGTAAGGAATTGCTTACAGACCAGGGTACCCCATTTATGTCCAGGGTAATGAAAGAGTTGTGCAAGTTGTTCAAAGTAACACAATTACGTACATCTGTGTATCACCCTCAAACAGATGGGTTGGTTGAAAGGTTCAACAAAACCCTAAAACAAATGTTAAAAAAGGTGGTGGATCAAGATGGAAAGGATTGGGACTGTTTAATACCCTACTTGATGTTTGCTATTCGGGAAGTACCACAATCCTCTACTGGGTTCTCGCCCTTCGAGTTAGTCTATGGGAGACACCCAAGAGGGCTGTTGGATATCGCCAAGGAAACTTGGGAAAGTGAGAGTTCTCCCCACCGGAGTGTGATTGAGCATGTATATTGTGTGTGGTGGCGCTAAACTGAATAAATGAAAGATATCATATGATGGCAAGTAGTGATATTAAACCAGACATATGATGCAATAAATAGTGATCATTCAAGTGAAGTGGTGTGTGTTATATGTACGAGTTAGTGTGAGGCCACCCCTCTTGAGAGTGAAAGGGTTCAAAGGAACCGCTATAGGTTGTCGGGAGAACCCACAGAGGGTATCTGATTGAGCTTCCCGCTCTTGGGTCATCTCCTAACACCATGAAGGGCTTATCGTTTGTAGTTCATCCCATAATTTGTCAGGGTTAGGAAAGGTAGAACTAGGTGGTGGAAAAAATTGTAAACAAAATCCCAAAACAACTTGGAAAGTTGGTTGGGTAGACAAACTCCCACTATGTGTCTACATGCATTAACACAATGAAACTTGTTGAACGTGTTGAGAAAGTAATGGGACCTGTATTTACCCCATGGGACCAGACATTCGTTAAGGAATGT
>BLSH010375179.1:81619-108724 GCA_018402905.1 Glandirana rugosa
AGGTGTATCTTATACTAGGACCCCGTTTACATAGACGGTAGTCCCAAACCCCAGTTTGAAACAAGGGGGGGTATGTGACAGCTGGCAGGTAAAATCACCTGGGTGCATTCAAGATGGCAGATACATTTGCCCCAGGATCATATTCTATGTGGATAGCTACCACTAAGAGGAGTGCTGGGAGTCTTGCAGGAGTAATGAGCCCAGCTGAGTGGAGCTGGCTCATTAAGGCCTCTACAAGAGCTCCCAGCAGGCATAGGTGGATGCTCCACCCTGGAACCAGTTTCTGTGACCATAGACTGGGGAATGTAACACACATCCTGTACACGGTGTGGCTGAGTGTCCTGCAGTGAGAGGTAGGAGCTAGGTACAGCGGTAGGCTGTACCCAGCTGACAGACAGGGAAACCTATCGTGCTGTCAGTAGCCAAGTGGCCTAGGATTTATTTTGTTGTTTGTTTTTGTTTTGTTGTTTTTCACATTGTAAATAGTGAAAATAAACTGCCTTTTTGTTTTCACCTGCAACTGCTGTCTCGCTGTGCCTAAATTGTGTAGTGAACCCTTCCAGGGAGTCAAGCACACCCGCTGCCGAGCTAACCCCCTTACACATGCTAGGTATCTATTTACTCATCGTATCATCTTTCACATTCTACAAAAAAAATTGGGCTAACTTTAGTGTTGTGCTTTTTTGTATTCTTTTTTTTTTTTTTTTAACTTTTTATTTTTCAGATTTCATTTGTATAACACAGAATACAAAAGACAACAAACAACCAAGAACAACGGAAAGTAGAAACAGACACATATCAAGAAAACAAAAAAAAAATAAGTAAATAAAAAATAAATAAATAAAAAATATAATATTCTCTTTTTTCCCACAACCCAACACATTTAAAACATCATACTCGGTCATGCATACATCCAAACACCCATTCCTTCAATCAGTTACTCTTTCTCTCTTTTCTACACCCTTGCCCCATACACTATTGGTCTTAAGATACAATTCCTCCCCTATTTTTACTATTTTTACCTTCTCCTATATGTGGGCTAACTAAACAATTCATTTTGCTATTATATTTTTTCGATGCTCCACTTCTCCCGTATTATCTAAAGCGGCAGATTGTTTCTTCGAGACGACCACCCGTTATTCAGAGACCTTGTAAACATAACAGCCCCATACTTTATCAAATTTATTTGGTATTCCTCTACTAATGTAGGTTGCTTTATATAAGGGGAGAGCGCTATTTATCAGAGCCTTCCATTGTATCACGGCTGTGCTGGTAGATTTTCTCCATGAAAGCACTATTAACTTTCTTGCATAGTATAGTAAAATTGTTAATAAAGTATGTGCCGCTTTCTTTGGGGCTAGCGAATCTACTAAGCCCAACAGACAGACCTCCACTGTAGGTTGTATGCTCACAGCTACTACCTCCTCAATATAATGGGTGACCCCCCCTCCATAGATTTTGTGCATTTACACAGATCCAGAAAATGGGAAAAAAGTCTGCTTTTGGTGCAGCATATCTCCAACACCGGAAGACTGTGCTGGGAATAACCTAGCCATCTTAGCTGGGGTAAGATATATTTGATGTAGGAATTTACATTGAATGAGATGATCTCTGGCCGAGACTAGCCTGGTCAAGTTGATATCCCAGATAACCTCCCAAACGCCCCCATCCACCTATGGAGAAACCACCCCCCATGCCGCTTTACAACGCAAGAGAAGCTGATCTCCCTTTGTCAACAAGCTTTTATATATGGTGGACAGAGCCTTTTCTATAATTTCTTTTCTTAGAAGAGTTTCCATTCCACTCATTTGCAACATTAAGCCCATTACCAAATGGAGCAGTATACGCATGCTTAAGTTGCAAATATCGGAACAGATGGCTATTAGGAAGTTTATACTTTGTTTTGAAGCCATCAAACGTCAGGAGTTTCCCATTATCCACTATATCGTTCAAAGTCTTAATACCATATCTGGTCCATAAACTTGGATCTGGATAATTTTGAAAATGAATCAAGTTGGGATTCCTCCATAGTGGTGTATGGGGTGAAAATATGTCACCAGTATTTACTTTATTTATCACCACCCAAGCCCTATTTACTGCACACATAGATGGTATAAGTTTATAAGGAGCTCTATTTTCCCGTAAAACTAATTGTGCCAAAGCCTCATATGAGCCAATAATGGCCGCTTCCAATACTGTTGCAACATCGTCCTCCTAATGCTTAATACACCTATGTGCAAAGACCAGCTGACCCACCAAAAAATAGCAATAAAAATCAGGAACCCCCAGCCCTCCCTGTTTCCATGGAAGTTTCAGCACCTCTAGTTTAATTCTCGGGTGACGCCCCTGCCACAGAAATGTTGTGACCAATTTGTCTATTTTTTTAAATATATACTTAAGTATCCAGACAGGTGCGTTCCGAAAAATATATAAAAACATTCGCAAAAATGTCATCTTGATCATGTCAGGAATAGTCCCTCCAGCGGGTGGCGCTGGGGCTCAAGGATCCATGGACTGTAGTCCCGGTGTCCACCAGTGTGTGTCAGTAAAGGGCTCATCTGTTGATGCACTGTGGCTCCTGGATGCATGGGCTGCAGTTCCAGTGTCCACCAGCGGGTATCTCCCAGCAATGAAAGGCTCATGAGTCACCACCTGATGCTTGTTACAGGAAGGATACAGTCAGGTCCATAAATATTGGGACATCGACTCAATTCTAATCTTTTTGGCTCTATATACCACCACAATGGATTTGAAATAAAACAAACAAGATGTGCTTTAACTGCAGACATTCAGCTTTAATTTGAGGGTATTTACATCCAAATCAGGTTAATGGTGTAGGAATTACAACAGTTTGTATATGTGCCTCCCACTTTTTAAGGGACCAAAAGTAATGGGGCAGATTGACAATCATAAATCAAACTTTCACTTTTTAATACTTGGTTGCAAATCCTATGCAGTCAATTACAGCCTGAAGTCTTGAACACATAGACATCACCAGATGCTGGGTTTCATCCCTGGTGATGCTCTGCCAGGCCTCTACTGCAACTGTCTTCAGTTCCTGCTTGTTCTTGGGGCATTTTCCCTTCAGTTTTGTCTTCAGCAAGTGAAATGCATGCTCAATCAGATTCAGGTCAGGTGATTGACTTGGCCATTGCATAACATTCCACTTCTCTCCCTTAAAAAACTCTTTGGTTGCTTTCGCAGTATGCTTCGGGTCATTGTGCATCTGCACTGTGAAGCACCGTCCAATGAATTCTGAAGCATTTGGCTGAATATGAGCAGATAATATTGCCCGAAGCACTTCAGAATTCATCCTGCTTCTTTTGTCAGCAGTCACATCATCAATAAATACAAGAGAACCAGTTCCATTGGCAGCCATACATGCCTACGCCATGACACTACCACCTCCATGCTTCACTGATGAGGTGGTATGCTTTGGGTCACGAGCAGTTCCTTTCCTTCTCCATACTCTTCTCTTCCCATCACTCTGGTACAAGTTGATCTTGGTCTCATCTGTCCATAAGATGTTGTTCCAGAACTGTGAAGGCTTTTTTAGATGTTGTTTGGCAAACTCTAATCTGGCCTTCCTGTTTTTGAGGCTCACCAATGGTTTACATCTTGTGGTGAACCCTCTGTATTCACTCTGGTGAAGTCTTCTCTTGATTGTTGACTTTAACACACATATACCTACCTCCTGGAGAGTGTTCTTGATCTAGTCAACTGTTGTGAAGGGTGTTTTCTTCACTAGGGAAAGAATTCTTCGGTCATCCACCACAGTTGTTTTCCGCGGTTTTCCGGGGTCTCACCGGTGCATTCTTTCTTTTTAAGAATGTTCCAAACTGTTGATTTGGCCACACCTAATGTTTTTGCTATCTCTCTGATGAGTTTGTTTTGTTTTTTCAGCCTAATGATGGCTTGCTTCACTGATAGTGACAGCTCTTTGGATCCCATATTGAGAGTTGACAGCAACAGATTCCAAATGCAAATAGCACACTTGAAATGAACTCTGGACCTTTTATCTGCTCCTTGTAGATGGGAAAATGAGGGAATAACACACACCTGACCATGGAACAGCTGAGCAGCCAATTGTCCCATTACTTTTGGTCCCTTAAAAATTGGGAGGCACATATACAAACTGTTGTAATTCCTACAACATTCACCTTATTTGGATGTAAATACCCTCCAATTAAAGCTGAAAGCCTGCAGTTAAAGCACACCTTGTTTGTTTCATTTCAAATCCATTGTGGTGGTATATAGAGCCAAAAAGATTAGAATTGGGTCAATGTCCCAATATTTATGGACTTGACTGTATATAAACCTTGTCTACCATATGCTTAGTGCCTTGGCGTTCGTCTCCATGTGCCTCTGCATCCTGCATCCTGTACCTGAAGCCCTCAACTCCTGAACCCTGAACCTGCTCCTGGGCCCCTGTCTGCAGCCTGATCTTCCCCCAGCGTTCCACAGTATCTGTTTCCTGTTCCTGTCTTGTCCTGCTCTCTGCTCCCTCTGACTGATCTCCCGTGCATGACCCTGGCCTGGCTTCATTTACGGTTTGGACATCTCCCTTAACCTATTTAGGCAGTTTTCACTATTTCTGTTATTTGGTTGGTTAAACTGTTTGTTATATTAGATGTGTGTTTAGATCACCATTCACTTATCTTTTTAATAAATCACACTTATACTCGTGTCTGGTATTCTCTGTGCAGTTCACACATTTCTGGTCACACCAGTTGCTGACATAACGCCAAGGCCAGTCCTGACCAGACTGCACAGGGAAGACATCTTGGTTTTGGTGACAACATGCATCCGGAGGAGGTTGTTTATTTTTCTCTGCTGATGACAGAGGATCATGATTATTGCCGCCAAACGTTGAAGGAGTGGACTAGTGAACAGTTTTTGGAATGTATACTTCTGGCTCATGTCTTAGTTGATCAGGGCAGTATGTTGTTTGGCGATGTTCAGCTTTTGAACCAGGTGTGTGCAGAGTTGGCTTTGTCCAGCATTCCTAAGGGCAGCGATGATTTTTCCCCTCCCTTCAGCAAGGCTCAGGTAGATTCGCTGGTATGGTTACTCGAAGATGACTCAGCTTATTTCTTTGAACATTATTCAGCATGCCCTCGACAGGTGTTAATGGAGTGCATTAACGCAGTGTAGGCTCTTGTCAGACAGGCTGTATGTACACCAGATTTTGTTCAACCTATACTACAGGCATGGTTAGATATATTGTATTCAGCCCCAGTCAGCTTGCACCAACCAATTCCTGCCACTAGAGACTACCTGCTCAAAGTTCCTTTTCTCCTTCAACTACAGCAGCCACAGTTCAATATACTCTGTTACCTACCAAATATCAGTACCCCGTCTCCACCTGCTGCACCTACCCTGCCTTTAACCCACCAACCTCTTCTCCACTGCCTGCAACAATTCCACAAAAATCCCCCTTATTGACCACTCCCTCCTTACCATACTCCAGCCATACTCTTCCATCAGCTGCACCCCCTACTTACAGCCCTGCAGTCACTTACGGAACTCCAGTGGTAAAACTTAAGAAGAAACTGAAGTTTTTCCCAACCAGCATGCATCCAATACTGCTTCCACACCAACCGCTCTATCCCAGTTTGCCTCTACACCCACCGATCTGTTCCAGTCTGCTTCCACACTGACCGATCTACTCCAGTCTGCCTCCAAACCAGCGAAATCTGTTCCAGCCTGCCTCCACACCAGCCGATCCATCCCAGTCTGCCTCCACAGCAGCCAACCTGCTCGAGCCCGCCTCTACACCAGCCGATCTGTTCCAGTCTGCTCCTATACCAGCCAATCTGTTCCAGTCTGCTCCTACAACAGCGATCTGTCCCAGTCTGCTCCTACACCAGCCGATCTGTTCCAGTCTGCTCCTACACCAGCCGACCTGTTCCAGTATGCCTCCACTCCAGCCAATCTACTCAAGCCAGCCTCCACACCAGCCAATTTGCTCAAGTCTACCTCCACAATTGCCAATAGAGTTTGGCCTGCTTCTGACAGACCTGAACATGCTATCCAGCCTGCTGATCCAGTGCCTTATGACCCGGTGCCCGCTGATCCTGTGCCTGATGACCCGATGACTGTTGATCAAGTGACTGATGACCCGGTGACCACTGATCCTGTGCCTGATGACCCGGCGACCGCTGATCCTATGCCTGATGACCCGGTGCCCGCTGATTCAGTGCCTGATGACCCGGTGCCCACTGATCCTGTGCCTGATGACCCGGTGCCTGCTGATCCAGTGCTTGATGACTTGTGCCCACTGATCCTGTGCCTGATGACTCAGTGCCTGCTGATCCTGTGCCTGATGACCCGGTGCCCGCTGATCCGGTGCCTGATGACCCGGTGCTCACTGATCCAGTGATCACAGTGCAAGTCCTGGAGACCAGGCAAGCTATTCAGTCATGGCAGGACACAGCAATGTCTGTATTCCAGTACTGTCACATGACCCCAGGGCTAAATTTGAAGGTAACCCATGTGACCCCAGTGTTGGGGTATCTACTGTGTTGAGGGACTCGAAGCTGCAAATGTGTTACATCCCAGCGAATTCAGTCATTGTGAGGACACGCAGCCAGTTGTCTGACCCCGGCACTGGGACACTCAGCCAGTTGCATGATCCAGGTGGGGGGACACGTTACCTTCCGATGGATCTTGACAGTGGGGCATCTTGCTGGAAACCCAGGGCTTCTTTAGTTTTCAAGGAACTCCTTTGGTGGACTCATGTAGCAGAGGACCTTTCTTATGGACTAGATCCCCTACAGCTGTTTGGAGTATCCTGAGGCCGCTCCTTAGAGGGGGGTACTTAACTTTAAAGCTGCATTCACTCCCGAGCAACACATTTTTGGATGTTTTTGAAGCGCTTTTATATCGTGACGTCGCGCGAATACGTGCGACTGATGTTTTTACATTGATAGAATATCAATACAAATTGGCCAGAAACGTCAGACTATGCCCGATTTGTGCAACAAAAATACCTCCGGGAGTAGTTTGAGCTTAGGGCGTTTGGCTTCAGGAGTTTTTGAGTGGAGATATGAACCATCTCCATAGAGAATCATTGATTTTTTTCCCCTCCAGAGTTTTGTAGCTTCAGCCTTCAGGCATATTTAAGCTACAAAACGCTCAGGTGTGAATGGACCCTAAGTCTTAATAACAGAGGGATCACATTGCGTTGCATAAAATCGTACACATTGTTAGATATACATGCCCCAATATTTAACCCTGTCTACTTGTTGTAATGGACAATTAGCCAGAACCCTACAACTAGGAGAGGGGGCCCTAATGATCTGGGATTTACTGCATTTTACTTTTAGATCTGAGAGCTTTGCAAACTTATTTAAAATCTCTAATGCCATGGACAATGAGGCATCTGTGTTGCAAAGAAACAAAACCATGTCGTCGGCAAATAATTTTTTTTTGGTTAGACTACCCACCTCCCCTTTACCTCATCTGAAGCCCTCAAGGCCACAGCCAGTGGTTCAATGAAAATAGTAAAAAGACTCAAAGACAATGGGCATCTCTGCCGGTTGCCCCTGCCTATCGGGAAAAACTCTGATAACACTCCATTTGTTTTTATGGCAGCAGTCTATGTTTGATAAAGGATCTCAATCCATTTCCTAAAGTCTTGGTCAAAACCAAATGCTTCTAGCACCGCAGTCATGTATTTCCAATCAATGGAATCAAAAGCCTTCTCCAGGTCAAGAAAAACTAGTATCCCCACCGCTAGAGTTATCCAAACCTAACTGAGTATGGGTAAAAACCCTGCGTATATATATATCTGTGGCCTTCTTTGGCATAAAGCCTGTTTGGTGCATAGAGATAATTTGCTGTAATACCCTTTTTAATCTAGTAGCCAATAGTTTAGTTAGTATTTTCAAATCTGTATTTAATAATGATATCGGTCTGTATGAGGAGCATTGTAATGGATCTTTATCCGGTTTAATTAACAGTACTATATGTGCCTCATAGAAAGCAGGAGGTAGATGTCCCGTTTGAAAACAATGCACATATAGCTGCAAAAGTCTTGGTTCCAAAGTACCTGCGTAATGATGGTACCACTCTGTCGGGGTGCCATCAGGGCCAGGCGCCTTACCACTAGGAAATGAATGGCACTGGCTACTTCCTCCTCCTTCATCTAGCCAGTCCCTAGTCTCCTCCGTTAATGAAGGTAGATATAGGGTGCTTAAGGTGGGGACCAATTCCTCTTCCATATATGTATCCATAGGTGCATATAGATTCCTATAGAAGGATACAAAGGCTTGAAAAATATCCTACCTATCATTCAAAATTATTCCTGTAGGAGTCATTAAACATGGAATTGATGTTGCGTCTTTCTCAGTTGCCATCAACAAGGCCAACCACTTGCCATTTTTGTCTCCTTTCTCAAAATTACGTGCAGCTTCCTGCTGCAGTTCACCAGAGGCCAACCCCTGAAAGTGGAGACATACATCCCTTCTAGCAGCCTGCAGCCGACCCAGCACCTCTGGCGAGAGTGAATCTGCATAATCTTGTGCACACTCCTGCTCGCTAGCTTGCAGGTTCGCCCCAGTATTATTGCATTCTTTCCTAAAGGCTTTAATGGCTGATGTATACATTTCCTTAGTAGCTTTAAAAGCACCGCACTCTATTTTTTTTGTTACTGACCCTTCATTATTCACCCAATATCCTTCCATGTGGGGCTGCAATAACTCCTCCACAGAAGATTCACCTACCCACTTAGGGGACTGCTGCCACGTCCTTCCTGGGTCCAGGTACCCCAACTGGAGGTCAATCTGCAATAGATTGTGATCTGACGCTCCCCCTGGAAGGAATATTATATCAGACACCATGGGTAGCAAAGCGTCATTTACAAAGACCATATCGATCCTGGAGGACGAAGCAAATACTGGGGACAGATGTGAATAACATTGGGTGTTTCCACCTCCAGATCTCAGTGAGACCAGCCGCCTCTGCCCGATGGACTAGATCTAAGTTACGGGCTCTCTGCATTTTTGACGTATCCAATGTATAATCCAATATGTTATTAAAGTCCCCCACTGCTAATAATTTAAATGGTATATATAATGCTAATTTTCCCAACACTTCATATAGGACTCTACCAGAAAATGTAGGTGGAATATACATATTAACCAAAGCTAAGCGATTTGAGTACACAGTAATTAGTACTATTAGATAGCACCCTCCAGGGTCAAAAATTATTTCTTTCACTACACAGGATAATGACCTATGCAAAAGTATTGACACTCCTCGTGCATAAGGGGAAAATGTAGCATGTATGGCTCTATGTATCCAAGGATGTTTCAAAGCAAGGACCTTGTTTCTCAGCAAGTGGGTTTCCTGCAAAAATATAATTTTGGGGTGACAGGTCTGTAAAAACTTTAGTACCAAAGCCTACTTAAATTTAGAATTCAACCCTCTAACATTCCAAGAGATGACTCTGACCTTTGCTGCCACAAATTCCACCCATCATGGAAGGCTCACGATCAGACCACACGACCCTTTGCTCAAGCAAAAAAAAGAGAGAGAAAGAGAAACAACAACCAAACCCTCACATCAGCCAACCAAAAAGAAAAACAAAAAAAGAAAAACATTCCAACAAACAACTAAACTGCCCCTGTCTTGCCAGGGGCAGTTTAGTTGGACCCACAAACAAAAATCAAAAATTTATACTGCAGCGAATTTCACAATTGTTCACTCCAAGCAAAAAAAAAAAACAAAAACACATATATTTCCTATATATATATATATATATATATATGAGTGGTATTGTGGGGTAACAACTGAGTCAACCACCACTCAAAGTTTAGTTCTTAATGTCCACGACTCTTCAGGTAGAGAGCTCCGACTCCCATTTTAACCACCAGATACTACACAAGCAAAATATCAAAAAATAGCCTAAGGGGTAGGAAGGGGAAAGGGAAAAGAAAAAAAAATAGAAAAGGAGGGGGCCACTGGAAAAAGGATCACTAACAGTCCAATAGTAAGTAAACAAAGAAACATTTCTCCTTCTCTTGTAGAAGACATTTTCCCCTCCCCCCCGTTCCTCCCTACCTTTCCTCCCCTCCCTTTTCCTTTCCCCTTATTCACTAATCCAGGGAATCCAACCCCTCCATCCCATCTATAGGGGTCTCCAAGAACTTAACAGTACCCTTATATTCCACCCGGAGTTTACTAGGGTATAGCATGGCATAGGTGAACCTTTTCCGCGCCTCCACAAAGGTGCACCTTCGCTTCTGCACCTCCTTTTAATTCATTAAAGTGTATTTTTTCCAAAAAAAAAAGTGTTTGAAAGACCACTGCGCAAATACAGTGCGTCATAAAATATTGCAATGATTGCCATTTTATTCTCTAGGGTCTCTGCTGGAAAAAAAATAATGTTTGGGGGTTCTAAGTAATTTTCTAGCAAAAAAATACTAATTAAAACTTGTAAACAAAAAGTTCCAGAAAAGACCTGGTTAGCAAGTGGTTTGTGTATTAGTACTGCTTGTATCTTGAAGAAGGGGGTACATCCTGAAAAAGCTTGTCCTGAAAATTTGAATGTCAGTGCAAATAAGAAAAGTATCATGGACAATACTCAATTATTTTTGATGCATATAGCTACAATCACCTCAAGCATATGATACCCTAAGTCAGTGATGCAAATCTTACAATTATTGAAACTATTCATTGCAGTACTAATACATTTTTTAGATGATAAATGCCTGGAGGCATAAGCTAAACATGATTTGTGCGTAGATTCGGGTGTGTGTATGTGATAGGGCCTTTGTTTTGTTCTATTTAAAATTCATATGTAGGAGGTATATAGTGCTATAAGTATAATTAGTATAATTATCATGACTCTTTAGATTGCCTTGTTCCTTATGATGACACTACAGAGAAAATCAACAGCTACCTGTTCAGTTTCCAAACTCAGCTGCTACAGTTGTCGTAGGACATACTAAGTCAGTCGATTCGTTTACTAAAGGTAAACAGGCGGTTAGCTTTTTAAAGAAAGTTGCACTTTGCAAGGGAATTTTCCTCACCGCTTAGTGAATGAGGTGACGTTCTACTGACTTCTATCATCCAATCACATGCAAGTAAAATGCATTTTTTTCCCTTGGAAGTGCATAGGTATTCCTTGCAAAGTAACTGCTCTAACTACTCATTAGAATTATTGCTCAGGCAATTCCTGACGCAAACGCAAGATAGAATGGTTGAACAGAAATTGGTTAGTAGATCAACTTCTGCTCAACTGCAGTGGCCACACATGGATCGAAAGAACTACATTTCCCATCATGCCTAGTCATGTCTGTGAAAGTCAGAGTTTTACAATGCATCATGGGATGTGTAGTTACTCAACAGCTGGAGGGCCGTAGTTTGAGGATGCCTGGGCTAAATTATAACTATGGAGGGGAAGTTAAAAATGTTAAAAACAATAATAGTAATATATACATACATACTGTACAAATTTAAGAAAACACTATTAAATGCAGATAATATATATTTACCAGTGTATCCGTTGTTTTCAGAACGTCATCAACAGTACACAAAGTATTACTCTGTAAAAGCATAATGCAGATTGAGCATATTTACAGAAAAAGAAATACACACTTATATTTCACTTAGCCAAAAATAAATATATATTCATTTAATTTTTTATATATATATATATATATACACTATATTACAAAAAGTATTGGGATGCCTGCCTTTACGCACACATGAACTTTAATGGCATCCCAGTCTTAGTCTGTAGGGTTCAGTATTGAGTTGGCCTACCCTTTGCAGCTATAACAGCTCTTCTAGGAAGGCTGTCCACAACATTTAGGAGTGTGTGTAAGGGAATGTTTGACCATTCTTTCAGAAGCGCATTGTCAGGCACTTATGTGGAAGAGAAGGCCTGGATTTCAGTCTCCGCTCTAATTCATCCCAAAGGTGTTCTATCGAGTGACCAGGCCAGTCAAGTTCCTCCACCCCAAACTCCTTCATCCATGTCTTTATGAACCTTGCTTTGTGCACTGGTCCAAATCATTTGGTGGAAGGGGACTTATGGTGTGGAGTTGTTTTTCTGGGGTTGGGCTTGGCTCCTTAGTTCTACTGAGGGGAACTCTTAAGGCGTCAGCACATCAAGACATTTTGGATAATTTTATTCTCCCAACTTTTTAGGAACAGTTTGGGATGGCTTCTTCCTGTTCCAACATGAATGCACACCAGTGCACAAACAAGGTCTATATAGACATGGATGAGAACGTTTGGGGTGGAGGAACTTGACTGGCTTGACCTTAACTCGATGGAACACCTTTGGGATGAATTCAAGTGGAGACTGCCAGCCAGGCCTTATTGTCCACATCAGTGCCTGACCTCACAAATGTGCTTCTGGAAGAATGGTCAAACATTCCCATAGGAACACCAAGTAACATCACCCTGGGACTTTGAGTGAGGTGAGCACAGTTGGAGCCAATAAACAATTTGGAAGTAAATACAGTCTCAAAATGTAATAAAATTGATTATACATACATGAATGGTATAAATAAATGCCAAGCCGATACATGAAAAACATACTCAGTGTGGGAAATTTCAATGATACATAAAAGAGACATATAAAATGCAATACAATATACACAGACATCTGTAAAACCCGAGGTGTTTTGTGAGAAGTAACTTGCTTTTTCAGGGGTAGATGTGTATGTGATGTATCAAAGGCAAGACCAAATTGGCTGAGTGTTACATTCCACCGATGGCTGCAGCGGTGCACGTCTGGCCTCGGGGCTGAGGAGGTGAGACCAAGGACAATTCCCCAGAAGGGTTCAAATGGAATGCAAGCATGGCGTGGATGGGAGTGTGTATCGCTAGATATTTCACAAAGTCCTCTATGGGTAGCATCTGAATTGGATGGATGGATGCTCACTGTCACGTGTGAAGTGCAGGGTGGTGAAAAGGAACATCCATCCATCCCATTCAGATGCTACCCATTGCGGAATTTGTGAAATATCTAGGGATATACACTCCCATCCACAACATGCTTGCCTTCCTTTTGAACCCTGGTAGGGTATTATCCTTGGTCCCGCCTCCTCAGCCCCCAGGCCAGATGTGCACCGCTGCAGATATCGGGGGAATGCAGAATGCCAATTTGGTCTTGTCGTTTGATACATCACATACGCATCCACCCCTGAAGAAGCAAGTTACTTCTCGCAATATGCTTTGGGTTTTACAGATGCCTTTGTATATTGCATTGCATTTTGTATGTATCTTTTATGTAACATTGAAATTTCCCACACCGTGTGTGTTTTTCATGTATCGGCTTGGCATTCATTTATACCATTCATGTATATATAATCAATTTAATTAAATTTTGAGACTCTATTTACTTCCAAATTGTTTACTGGCTCCAACTGTGCTCACCTCACTCAAAGTCATGAATGTAACTTGGTGTTCTGTTGTATTAATAGAGATGGAGGTGTGTCACAGGTGACACCAAACCCTTCTTTTTTGTACAAACATTCCCATTGACACACTCCTAAACATTGTGGATAGCCTTCTTGAAAGAGTTGAAGCTGTTATAGCTGCAAACCATATGGATTAAAATTGGGATGCCATTAAAGTTCATGTGCGTGTAAAGGCAGATATCCCAATACTTTTGGTAATATAATGTGTGTGTGTGTATATATATATATATATATATATATATATATATATATTTGCATATGTATATACACAGTATATATCACACACAGACATAAATACTCAAGAACAGAAATTAAAAATGAAAATAAAACATACCATAGCTTCTTTTAATGCTTTATAAACAGCTTCAGAATTGTTGTCATTATGTTTTGTTCCCTATTGTAAATCAAACATTTAATAATATTAATATTATGTTATATTTTTAAAGTAAAATTTGAAAACTTTGCTCAAATTGACATGTAACAAAGGTATCATACTATTACACCTAAAAATACTGTACTATTCGACCATGATTACAGATTGGGAGTGACAACAGAAAAATAGCTAGACAAGCATAAAGTAAAAACTGTGATTATATTATTACTATATTAATATATTGATACACAAGGGTTAAAAAGATTGGACAGGAACTCAGCATGGAGAACATGTTTAAAATATATAATTTAAAGTGGATGTAAACCCGCCATATACCCAGTGAAGTGAACAGCCTCAGATGATATACAGAGATGAAACAAATCTCCCTATATATGTTTTGCATGTATATCTTCTGTCTTCACCTTGATATACTGTTTAGAAAGTGCACGTTCTGTTAGAATTTTCTCTTCACCTTCAAGCACCTGAAGCCTCCCTGTAGGAGAGGACCATTGCTAGACACTGTGAGACAGCTGATTGGAGGAGGGGCACACACCCCCTCTTCACACATGCAGAGCTTGCCTGTGTATAGTTTAGCAGTCTGCTAATCTATTTATAGCAACCTCCTCTGACACACAGTTCAGGCTCCCGTCTCAGAGAGCTTGTCAAAAATTATCAGGCTGATAACAGAAGAATGGAGCAGGGCAAATCTACGAGACACAGGGCTTTGAAGAGAGATAAGAAAACTCTGCAGATATGTGTCCAGCTCAAATTTCATGAATCAGGTTTACATCCACTATAATGGATTCAATAAAGTAACTTTTATTTTAAAAAGTATACTATTTAAGTATAAATATACACAAAAGTGACGCTTCCCTTTTTGATAAATGGTGGAGAGTAAAAGTGTATCTAAAGCTAAACCTTTTTTATTTAGGAAGGAATATGGAATAGTTATAACCTCTGTTATAGTTTTTTTTTTTTCCATTTGTGTGTCCTATTAGGGAAATTTCCCTTTACTTGCAATCCTGAACACACAACAGTAAGTGAGAAGAAATCTCTGCAAATTAACAGTAAAACGCGTTTTAGTTGTCACTGTAACATGTCCCTATTAGAAGTTTATACCATTATTCCTTGTCTGGTGATAATTCAAAATTTTGGATTTTCCCTTAGAGAGAGGATGAAGCTCTTTAGCAGGGACACAGAAACCAATAAAAAAGATTTTGGCATTTAGGGCTCGTTAACACTTGCTTCAAAACATGGCTTCGGATCACACCTTTTTAAAGCTCTCTTAATGCCCGTCAAAGTCCCTGTCACTAAATAAAATGGTCAGCTCACAGTCTTGTTTACACCTTACGTTTGCTTTGCTTTGCTTCAAATTCAATTATACCCCATGTCACTTTAGTGGTACTTCAAATGTCTTCAAAGCTCTATGATAAAGCTCGCTTGAAGCACCTGAAGCTTCTGAGAAGCTTTAATTCAGCTTTAGCTTCACTTTGTTTTGGAGAAATTGCAGGTATGAGATATCCACACACACACAGGGCATCTGCCAAGCTTCATTAAAGCCTCCGTAAAGCACCACCAAAGTATCTTTAAAATACCACGAAGCATCACAGAAGCATCAAAAAAGCATGCTAAAGCGGTAGGTGCTTTAATCTCTGTTGAAGTCAAAGCAAGTGTACATGAGCCCTTAATACACTTTTATTTACCTTATGATTCCTTATATATACCATGGGTTCTGTTAATTAGACAACTGCGCTTCAATTTCTGCTTCTGAACACCTGCTGTAGCTTTTATCAGTAGGTTCCCACACCAACAGTTGGAACAGTGTGAGTTTTTTTATTATGACGAATACAACAGGATGAGCTGGAACATACAATGTAAAGGTGGGTGGGATGTCCAAAAGTTCTAGGTGGACAGGGTTTAAAACCCTAAAAAATATTTGAACACAAAGACTCGCTAATTCCTCAAGGCTTTACCTATAACTACAATATCACTTTTGAGTAGACCAACAGAGGGAAAAGCCTAAAAAAAAAGAAAAGTAATACAGCCACAACATCTAATCATTGGTAAGCTTTACATTTTTGGTTTTGGGTACCACTTGAACCTATCATGAAATAAGTATGTGAAAATGTTGTGCTCATGGCTTTTGTAATTACCAGTTTTTGGTCATACTGACACACCAACATGCCAGTTCTTAGAAGTAATTCACTTGAACTCTGTAAAAAAAAAAAAAAAAAAGAATAAAAAAGAAAATTAATGTCTTCAAATCTACTATCAAAGTACAGTCTAACACTAGGGGTGCTCAGGTTAAAAGTAAGCTGCTATGTTTTGGGGTCAGGGGTCAAATGCTTTTTTAAAAAAAAAAAACAAGTGTTGTCATGTATTTGTGCAGGATCTCATTTGTTCATGCAGGTCATCCTTACTTAGGCTGATGCCATACTTGCAACCCTATCGCAACAATGCTGGTTGGATGATCAAAGCATCGCTCTCTTAGTAGCAACCAGACAAAACCTCCTGCGCAATAGTGTGATGTAGGGTGAACAGATATTCATAAGGTAATTGCTGTGGCCTTGATGCCTTCTGGGATAGGGGGTGTCCCGAATGTCACTAGATGATAAGAAGAAAGGAAGGCGCACTGGCCTAGTGCTTTATCCCTAGGATAGATTTATTTAAAATAAGGATTAAAAATACTCACAAACGTGATGAATGATAGCATATTCAAGTTTCCAAAGCTAGGCAAGCAGTCCTATCATAGCAACAGTCACCAAATCGTGATGGAAAGGACATGGGGCTGCAACAGCTTACATGTTTCAAAGAGCTATAGCTCTGAGGAAGAAGGCTTGTCTTCAAAACATGTAATGCACTAGACCAGTGTGCCTTCTTTTCTTCTTATTGCTTTCTTAGTGGTGAGAGACATACAGCAGCATAACTTCTTAAAGGGAGGAAGCAGTACCCCGCTCATCTTGCTAGCAACAGAGCAACCTGCAAAAAACTGATTTTCACAGCACTTTGAAGTGGTGAGTTGTCGTCAAAAACAGGATTGCTATATCTGCCTTACCTTTGGTCAGTTTTTCTCTGCGGTGTATAGGTGGCTCAATTAATAAAACAGACTCGGTGTTTTTCTTTAAACAGTTCTACCATTTTTTCCTTGTCATCTGTAACAATAACAGTTGAGTTCTGTCCGTGATACTTTTTTTAAATTTGCACTAACATTCAAATTTTCAGGACAAACTTTTGGGGTAAAAATATGAATGTTAGTGCGAATAAAAAAGTATTACGGATAGCACTTAATTGTTTTTGCTGCAAGTGCACTTATATGGCCACAATCACCCTACCCTTGTCATCTGCAGAAATACGGCCATCACAGAAAAATGAAGGCAAACACCGGGTGCTTGGTATCAAACTGTCATAAATGAAATAAATAAAGACTCACAGAGTGTTACTGTTAGAGGCAGTTCACACATAGGCGACTTGTCAGGTGGCTTGATTCGCTTGACAAGTTAACTCCATGCATTGCAATGGAACCGCTCCGACATAGAAAAAGGTTCCTGTACTACTTTTGGGGCGACTTCAGGCGACTTGGATTGACTTCTATTACAGAGGTAATTTGTAAGCCGAGCTGAAGTTGTGCTGTGTGGGGTCATGCTGAGTCGTCCCTGAAGTCGGATCACCTATGTGTGAATCGGTTCTCAAAGTGGATAGATGAGGAATGTGAGTCACTTTTTGCCATTGAGTATATTTCTGACCCCATAACCCAATCAGAGAGATTTAGAAGATTGTGTAATCAGGAAACATATTGGAAACAGGCTCAATGAGGAATTAGATGTCAGTACTATTTTATGTTTCTTGAGCCTATTGCCAGGCTGTTTACACATCCTTGCTTGGGCCTCTTTTTTTTTTTTGTTCCATAATGGGCCTCTTTTATTACTGCTGCACCTCATATCGTCAATATTATATGAAACTTGAATTCATTATTCATATTATTATTATTTTTATCTTTCATTAAATTTTTTTATATTTTCCATATATTTATTTGTCTTTTTATGAGCTCCACATGATATTGTTTTCTTTTTAAATTCTCTTTAGGCCAATCCTCATAAACACCACAGTTGCTGGTATCTCTTCTAGTACTGTAATTTACTTCTACTTTGTTCTGATATACATTGCAATTTATGTTTTTTATTTATCTTGTCTATTTGTGTCAAATTTTAATTTTTTCCCTTCCCCATGTGTCACCTTGACATTCTTTAATTGCACATAATGTTATGTTTATCCTCTTAATAGTTATGACACCAATTGTTAGTGTAAATATCAGTCCGCATGTGTATATATAGATATATATATATATACTATGCCTCCACAGCATACTTCCAGGCTTAACAAAGGCAATATCTCTGAAGCGCGTTGCCTGGAGATATCCAAACACTTTCCCATGATTCAGTTACCCACCAGAATAGAGTCTGCACGCTGCTAAACCTTAAGAGCCATGCACCAACCCTATTCTCCAGTGTTTAAAACAACCCTTGATGAGCCTCTCAGCTCCTTCACTGAGTTGCAGGCTCTCCCCTTCTATTGGTCACAGGTCACACCAAACTGGTCAGTTCTAAAAACTCAGATCCAACACATGCAGCTCCCTAAACTTACATAGGTCAGTATTTTCCCCGATCCTGTCAGTTCCCTCCTGCACACATCAGCACTTGGACTGGCAGACCGGCAGTAGTTTCCTAGTTTGTCCTGCACTGCATCCTGCACATCTGAACCAATACTTGGATTGGCAGATCAGTACATGATATTCCTGTACCTGTCAGCTTCTGTACTGCCTACATCAGTACAGCATACACACGAGTCTGCCATCTTCTTTATTGCATATGCCAGAACCTGGATATGCAGATTAAATCCCTCCAGCAATGCCTCTCAAAATCACCTACAGATGGTTGATTTCTGAATCCCAAGACTGCTGGCTCCATCCTTCCACTACTGTACTTTTGACAAGTACACAAGCCAGATCTTGCAGCATCCATAGCTCTTCCCATTGATTGCTGCATGTGAAATATTCAAATTTTGCCAGCTCCTTCCAGAGCATTGAGAAACACAAGATCTCCTGTGACTCCATACAAGGAAATGTAGGGTGCCACTTCAGGCTCTAGTAGGTCCTTATATGCTGAAAACCACTGGGAGTGCAGGCAGGGAAAGAACTCGTCTCAGCTCCATAGAAGTCAAGGATGAAGGAAGAGTCCCAGGAGCTGCATATCACACAAAACTCTCATGTAAAGAGTGGAAGCAGCCTCAGCCTATATTCCCTCCAGGCCACACCCTGACCTGTTTTATCCCACACACTGGGTCCAGTAATGGGAATATGTCATAGGTGGGGTGAAACATGTGGGGGTGTAACCTGGACAGAGTCTGGGCTGAGGCTGCTTCTACTCTCTACATGAGGATTTTGTGTGATGTGCAGCTCCTTCTGTACTTCTCTTCCTTCCTCATTTATAGTTGTTCACTTGCCAACATTCTCTTTTAGCCAGTCATTATTCACTTCAGAGGCTTACTAGAAACTAAAGCCCCTACATTGCCAGATCAACAGGCTGGCAGATGTGATTTTTTAATGACATTCCTCTACTTTACTTCATTTGTAACAGTTTGATTCCAAGCGCCTGAGTATTTGTGGATCTACCCCAGTCTGGACTTTTTCACCTTGCTGAAATGTTCACAGTTTAAGTCTATGTCTACCTCTCCCTTCTGACTAGCTCCAGTACTACTGATTCTTTTTTGGTCATCTCCCAGAAGCTTATTTCCACCACATTATAAGCTAGGTTAGTAATATCACAAAAAAAAAAATCTGTGTAAAAGAAGTGTTGCTTTGGATGTCAAAAGCTGCATGCCTACAGGCGTCTGTGATGGAAAACTGACCCTATCTGCATGCATCTTTGGTTAGCTTTGAGAGCTCCTTGAAAGTCCTGAAAACCCAGCCTCGCACTCCAAAGCTCTGGCACTCCCCTGACCATCGGAGAGGTATGCCTTGCAGGGTGGATGTGGCTAATTTGTGACTTTGACTCTGAAAGTCAAGATCTGTTCATTAAGATCTTGTGGTTCCCTGAAGGCCAAGAAAGATAACCAAAAGTGTATGCAGACATCTGCCAAAGCTCATGTTTAACATAAGAGCTCCAGTTTTCTTCATGTCCCCTGTGACGGGTTTAATTTAAACATTTAAGAAATTGCAGCAGCATCAAGTGATGAATGTGTGTACATATGTTTGTGATACATCATATATTTTCTTTATAGAAATAGTAATAACAAGCCACAATACAGAACTGTTAATGTCTTGATTATACACATGGATGGGAGCTGTGGAACATTAGGGACTTCTGGAACCTCTGTAACAACGTTGTCAGGAGGGACAACTGGAACCTCTGTAGTAACATTGTCAGTAGGGACTTCTGGAGCCTGTGGAAGGGTAGTAGAAGGAACATTACCAATGGAACCACCAAGGAGGCCATCCACAGGAGGAAGAGAACCTGAAATTGTAGAGTGAATTATAGTTAAAAATGAATTGTAAAATCTTTTCAAAGGAAGAATAGCAGTGGCTGTCTTTGCAAACGTCCTTCTGAACATACTACTTTCTGAGTCATTGACCTGGAACAAGCGTATACGTTATAAAGACCAAAATTAAGATGAATTCCCTTATCTGCTTCAGGTCAGTGGTTCAAAAACTATTGAAGCCATTGAAGTGCAAGAAGCATGCTGATAGGAAGAAAGAGCAGAGTGACAGAGAAATTAGCTTATCAGTCTGCTGCTTCTCCTTTTGCTGACCAGTCACAGACCAGGGGAGGGAAAACTTGGAAGTGTTCTACAACACAACAACTACAACAAAGAAAAATCAGGTCTCCTGCTCTGCAAACTAGACTGTGCTGTGTGGTAGAGCTGTGTAAACCTCATGGAAAGAAATACATATCCTTAGACAAGTAAACTGGCACCGTTATCTTTTTTTAACCACCTCCTGCTCAGCCTATTATAAAAAAAGTGGTCAAGTGGGAGCACCGTAATCCTGGGTGGGCCCCAGATGATGTTGTCTAGGATCATACCCTGCATGTGCCCAAGGAGCCTTTCAACAGCGCAATCTGTCACCCGCTGTGTCCACCGGACACAGCAGAAGACAGGTTGCTGTACCGGGCCGGCCCTGGTACCATGTTATCACTGTGTCCAATCACAGTGATGACATGTCAATTGTACACAATGGCTTTCATTCATAGTCATTCATTGTGTACTATTGGGATCTCTGTGATAGGTCACATCATAGTGATCACATGGCACATACAGGGCCAATCACAGCTCACCTGTACCAAGTGATAGCTGTGACCAATCACAGCTATCACAATTGTACACAATGGCTCATGAGTGGATGCCATGCATAAAAAATGATTGCTTATAACAGTGATCATCACTATAATAAGCAAGTATAATGTATGGTGGCACTTTACCGCTCGGGTCACAGTATATAAAAAAAATTGTAAAAAAAGTTAAAAAAATTTAAAAAAGTCATAATTCTTTTTTTTATATATTGTCACCAGTCAGTGTCCCATGATCACGGCCACACCAGTCATATATTGACACTGTACTGCTCTGGTGACAGTATGTAGAAAATAAATTTGAAGAAAACAAGTTTTATTTAATTTCATAATTAAAGATTACATTAATTACAACTTTGAAAACTCACCATGCCCCTAACTAACTACATTGGACTGTCTACTTTACAAAAAGGGGTATTTGTACTGCCCTGGCCTGATCAGGATTAATCAATTTTCAAATATATATAATTTAGTTTGTAGACTCTATAACGTTCACACAATGTAAATGATATACAATGAGTATTTTACCAAAGAAATGTAGCAGAATACATTTTGGCCCACATTTATGAATAAATATTGTTTATTTGCAACATTTTATAACAGAAACTACACAAAATGTTTATAGAGCAAAAAGAAAAAAAAAACCCAGTGATGATTAAATACCACCAATCTGTCACAAAAAATGATAACAATGTAATTTGGGTACAGTGTTGCATGACTGACTATGTAATTGGCATTCAAAGTGTGAGAGGACTGTCCAGGTGTTGAATTGGTTAATATTGCCGGGAGTTAAGCTCTAATGCTATTTTGAATGTATGTGTGAAAGAGAGAAGCTTAAAGCAGTAGTAAAGCCAAAACCCAAAATGTAATATATTGCAGCTTACCAATCATTAAATGTGGTGGCTGCAATAGTTTTCTTTGTTTTAGGCTTTTCCCCCCCTTCTGTTTTTCACCTGGGGATCTGACCAGTAATACACCTCCTGTATTAGAGTACCCTCACTCTGGATGAAGGAGCACAGGGGCACCTTTGTACAGCAGCATTGTTAGTCTGGGGTGAGGGGAGTGCTAAAGGTATTAGCAGATTTTTATATTCTAACACAGTGGTCTCCAAACTTTCTAAACAAAAGGTCAGTTTACTGTCCTTCAGACTTCAGGGGGGCCAGACTGTGCCCAGTGGGAGTAGAAAAGGTCCCAGCGTCAGTGGGAAAATATAATGCCTCATTGTTTTAGTGAGAGTGATTGCACCCCACTATAGGTGTAAGTGGGAGGAATTGGACCCCATCACTGATGTCATTGGGCCACATCATTGGTGTCATTGAGAGGATATGTGCCCTATTGTTGGTGTCAGTGGGAGGAGTTTTGCCCCATCATTGGGGTCATTGGGCCCCATTGCTGGTGTCAGTGAGAGCAATCATGCCCCCTTCATTGGTGTCAGTGGGGGGCTCAGTGCTGGGACAAGGTCATTCAGTGCCCAAGGAAAAGATGGCAAACTGCGCCCCCCCCCCCGCCCTACAGGCACTGCTCCCAATTCGATATGGTTGCCTGGGGTGCATGGTCCCGAATGCAGACTGCAGTATGCCCTGTATGAATGAGGCCCAATAGTGATAACAGTGTGCTTTAGCATACATATAAAATCACTGTGCAATAACATTATACAGTTGCTTGCCCAGCACTAAGGTTGATGCACCTCTTGGAGGCAACACCCCACAGTGCAGCTTCCATTACACACATCTATATGTCACTAATTGATATCATTGCATACTGATTTTACTGTGTATATATACTTTATGTTAACCACTTGCTTACCAGCCGCAGTCATTATACGGCGACAGGTCAGCATGTTCCCGCAAATCTCCATAGCTGCACGGTGGCCCTTTAAATGGCTATAGCAAGCATGCGCGCACTGCCGGAGGCTGCGATGTCTGCCGGCCACCTGGGATTGTGGGAACAAGAGGCAGAACAGGGAACTGTTAGTGTAAACAAGCGGATCCCCGTTCTGTCAGGGAAGTGGAGAGAATTCGAAAATTTGAAAAGCCGAAAAAAAGAAAATCCAAAATTTAAAGGAACAAAAATCTGAAAAAAAAAGAATGAAAATCCAAAAAGAAGAACGAAAATCTGAAAATTTCTAAATAACTATCTAATAATAACTAACTATTCAATTATAGGTATTGGAATTTCCTTTAAAATTTGGCTATTAGTGAACGTAACGAATACGCATTTGTCCAAAGTTACAAATTATCCCAAATAACGAATGCCGCATCTAAACAAATGGAACATAACAAATTAATACCAATAATAATAATAATAATAAAAAGTGTGTATTATTATTATTATTTATTATTATTAATTCCTTACGTTCCATTCGTTTAAATGCAACATTATTTATTTTGGATAATTCAAAACTTTGGATAAATTTGTATATGTTACGTTCATTAACAACCAAATTCAAAAGGAAATAATTTAATTTAGTATTTCAGATTTTTGAATTTTCGGGTTTTTGAATTTTCGTTCTTTTAAATTTTCAGATGTTCGTTCTTATTTTCAGATTTTTGAATTTTCGAATTTCGTAAAAATTCATTAAACGGGTTTAAGTTGATTGGAATATTTACGATTTAACAAATTTGCCGAATTTCGTTGAAAAATGAATTCGGAACAAAACTAATTGCACATGTCTAGTTCTCCCTGGCTTAGTCCCAGCATGATGATTTCCATCCCCGCCCACCACCTGTAGTGCTTCAGCATATTTTCATTATTCCGGGTCTAGTCTCTCATTGTCTGATAGCTTCTGTCCCCAACCTCGGGCCCGCCCACTACCTATCAGACCTGTAGCACAAAGTCTATGGAATTGCTACAGATGGTGGGTGGCCCCTTGGGCAGGGACAGAAACTGTCAGAAAATGCCAGGTAATGATAAAAAAATACAGAAGCAAGCACTACAGGTAGCGGGCAGGGACAGAAGCTGATGGAAAATGCAGAGATTAGACCAAAAATGATGAAAGAATGCTGAAGCACTTACAGGTGGTGGGCAGGCTGGTGGGCAGAGACAGTAGTTATCAGAAAATGCAGAGATTAGACCCAGAATGATGAAAGAATGCTGAAGCGCAACAGGTGGTGGGCAGGCTGGCGGGCAGAGACAGAAGCTATCAGAAAATGCAGAGATTAGACCCAGAATGATGAAAGAATGCTGAAGCACTACAGGTGGTGGGCAGGCCGGCGGGCAGAGACAGAAGCTATCAGAAAATGCAGAGATTAGGCCCGAAATGATGAAAGAATGCTGAAGCACTACAGGTGGTGGACAGACTGGCGGGCAGAGACAGAAGCTATCAGAAAATGCAGATATTAGACCCGAATAGATAAAAGAATGCTGAAGCACTACAGGTGGTGGGCAGGCCGGCGGGCAGAGACAGAAGCTATCAGAAATTGCAGAGATTAGACCCGAAAAGATGAAAGAATGCTGAAGCACTACAGGTGGTTGGTGGGCAGGGACAGAAGCTGACAGGAAAAGCCAGGACTAGACTCGGAACAATGAAAGAATACTGAAGCATTAGCGGTAGTCGGCAAAGCAGTGGGGACAGCAGGCAACAACTTTGGCCAGGCCATTTGGGTGACAACTGCACCCCCTCAAAACTCCACCCAGGGCAGGTGCCCCCTCTGCCCCCCCCCTTGTACAGGCCCTAGGGGGGTACTTATGCCCAATTGCTGGTATCAGTGGATAAAATAGTGCCCTAGATAAAAGCAAACAAAGGGAGTACATCTGGCCCCCAGGCCGCAGTTTGGAGACCACTGCTCTAACAAACTGAAGCAAACTCCAGCTTACACTGCAGTTGCACAAGCAGTTACAGCAAACAGTTTTTTACTTTTGGGATAAGGATCCAGGATCCGTTCACATCTAAGCATTGCTATACGCCAGAAAAATGCCTGTAAGGCTCCGTTCACATCTGAGCGATGCGATGCCCAGGCGTTCCTGGAGCGTGGCCTGTTGATTCAAATAACACCCCATACGCGGCACGCTTTTCCCACCCGACCAGAATTGTGGGAAGCCTGTCACCCAAAAGAAGCTCATGTAGTTTTTTTTGGGCGACGGGCACCCCGCAATTCTGATCGGGCGTTTTACTGCGATTTGTCTCCTGGCACCGCATATGGGGTGCTATTTGAATCAACAGGCAACGCTCCGGAAACGCTCGGGCGTCCCACGATTTCCTGGTAATGCGAGCCGTGGGCAGAATTGAGCCGATTCCACCCGCAACTCGCATTGCTCAGATGTGAACGGAGCCTTACAGGTATTTTTCGGGCATTTTTTAATTAAAACGTCTATGATCTGCCAAAAAAGAAGCTTATGCACTTTTTTGAGCAACGAGCCTTTTTCTTTAGGTGACAGAACACTAAAATGTGAACAGGGGCCATTGAAATGATTGGGATTTGTCTTGTTGGGCGTTTTTAGAGCTGAGGCTTAGAGCAGAAAAATGCCCAAAAATGCCTAGATGTGAACGGAGCCGAAAGGTTTTACATAAATAATAAAAGCTGATCATTGTAAGCACCCCTGCCAGTGGTAAATGGGTTCTCTCAACCCTCTAACCGCTACATCTATAGGACAGCTTATTCTGTTGAAAAACAACCAGATGAAAATAAAGCCTAAAAAATAAAACAAATTCAGCCTTCACATCTAATCACATCTCTGGTAAGCTGCATTATAATAAATGTTTTCCTTTGGGTTTAATACCACTTTAATATATGTAATCTCATCAGTGCTTGTTAATGCACTAAAAATGTTGCTTCTATGCATAGTTTGTAATCATACAAATGGCAGCAGTAATAATTACCCCTTACAGACTCAAATAGATTGATTTTCTTTTCAGCTGTACCTGCAAATTACTAGCCAGCGTTTCCCTCACTAAGAACAATAGACTCTCTGTAGTCCATAATGACTAGTTTTTTATTGATCTAAATTTTTGTTATGGTACATTTGCACACAAAATAACAATGTGTTTAGTCGCTCTGACATGTACTATATTTATTTATGTCAAGTGTGGTTTATAATGATAAGGTTTCTTTACTAAGGCCCCTTTCACACTGAGGTGCTTTTCAACTGCTTTCACGCTAAAAAAAAAGTGCCTGAAAAGCTCATGAAAACCTATTTCCACTAAAATCAACAAATGCTTTCACACTGGGGCAGTGCGCTGGCAGGGCGGTGAAAAAACGCCCCTCTCCATTGAAATTAATGGAAAGCTCTTTAAAAGCGCTACGTTTTTTTTACTGGCAGTTTAAAAGCGCCTGAGTGTGAAAGGGGCCTAACTAGAGAAAAAAGGTTCCTGTGTTACAGCACATTTATTCAATACAGTACTGCTATTGTTAACAGCAAAATCACATAGTCAGCAAGCCAACCAGTAGCGCTAAAGTAGAGAATATGAAGATGTTAACAAGTCCGTTTCTATATACAAAGGTCATGAAAACAGGGTGTCCCAGTCTGCAGAGTCCCAAGAGATATATATATATATATATATGGAGGTCTATATTTCAAAGTCCATCACCGAACACCACGTGACCATCAAAGAGCGTCCCTCAGGACAGATCCTTACCAAAAGATGTGTGCTATCGTGTGTAGAAAACCATTCCTAGACAGGACTCCCTGCGAGAAACTACCAGTGCACCACAAGCCACTACCTGAAACTTTATATCTGGAGGTATATATATATATATATATAGAGAACCCTGAGACGTCTGACCCTGTGGGACAAAAGTACTGGAAACATATATCTTTGCCTGAACAATTGTAGAAGTATAAGAGATGAAATCGCGATGACCAACCGAACGACTGATACACTAAAACGACAATTGTTATCGTCATGACATAACTTATTTACACGACATTGTGTCCTTGGAAAAAAGAGATCAATCCGGGGAAAGTGTGAGTCCGCGAAAATTTGACGGTCATTTTTTTTGCATCGCGAAAATTT
>BLSH010375179.1:113856-133369 GCA_018402905.1 Glandirana rugosa
GAAGCACAACACGTGAGTTCTGCTAGTGCATGAGAGTGCCTAGCACACATCTTTTGGTAAGGATCTGTCCTGAGGGACGCTCTTTGATGGTCACGTGGTGTTCGGTGATGGACTTTGAAATATAGACCTCCATATATATATATATATCTCTTGGGACTCTGCAGACTGGGACACCCTGTTTTCATGACCTTTGTATATAGAAACGGACTTGTTAACATCTTCATATTCTCTACTTTAGCGCTACTGGTTGGCTTGCTGACTATGTGATTTTGCTGTTATACTTTCTGTTTAAAGTAGCTGCTTAGGACTTATTCATTTAGATACACCTGGCGCGGATTGGGACTACTAAGGTGACTAGGTATCTGGGTTCGCTATTTAGTACCTTGCTGTGGCCTAGAAATTTTTGGAGTACTGCTATTGTTACATTACATTTTTGTAAAAAAAAGACCCTGTCACATGTTGAAAAGTCCATCTAAAAGTTAAAGTGGCTGTCAACCCATGACAACCACTTGAACCTACAGGTAAGCCTAAAATAAGGCTTACCTGAACCTGCACGGTTTAGGAGATTTGCACTGTACTGCGATGTGCCGACGTCATTTCGTGCCGTTCCTTCACTGAGATCGTGCTGTGACTGGCGGCTCCCGCACGAATGCGCGGGACTGACGTCACGCGACTCCAGCCAGTCAGAGAGCCAAAGATTGCGGCCCCAGAAGGAAGAGGGGCAGAAGATGGATGCGGCCTAGAGCGGGGATGTCGCAGGACATTGCTGGACATCGCTGGCTTCCAATGCAGGTAACTGGCACATAATGGGCTAATATGCGATGCATACTAGCCCATTATGCTTTTACATTCCAGGGTAACATAGAGGAAGTAAACTCCATCAAGGTTTACTTCCCCTTTAACCACTTCCCGACCGCCGTATGCAGAATGACGGCCGGGAAGTGGTTTAGTTATCCTGACTGGGCGTCATATGACGTCCTCAGGATAACATGCCGGCGCACGCCCGGGGGGGCACGCATCGAGGCGTTCGGTGGTGTGGGGGGTCAGTCTGACCCCCCGCATTACCGATCTCAGTAAAACGCTTCCATCGGAAGCACTTTACCATGTGATCAGCCGTGACCAATCACGGCTGGTCACAGTGTAAACAGGAAAGCCGTTTATCGGCTTTTCCTGTACTCGGGTCTGCAGACCTGAGCAGTGGAGAGCCGATCGGCTGCTCTCCTGACAGGGGTGGTTTGTGCTGATTGCTTATCAGCACTTTTCCCCTCTAGGATCGCCACACTGGACCACCAGGGAGCCGACCAAGGATGTGCCCACCCAGGACCACCAGAGAGCCGACCAGGGAGCCGATCTGGACCACCAGGGAGACCACCCTAGACCACCAGGTAAGGGGCACAGTGCCCAATATGGATGGCACTCAGTGCCACCTTCAGATGCCACCCTAGACCACCAGGGAATGGACCCCTATCAGTGCATCTGCCCACTAGTGCCCCTATCAGTGTGTGCCAGTGCCATATACAGTATCAGTGCCCACCAGTGCCACCAACCAGTGCCCACCTATCAGTGCCACCTATCAGTGCCCAGTGTCACCTATGAGTGTCAATCAGTGCCGTCTATGAGTGTCCATCAGTGCCGCTTATCAGTGTCCGTCAGTGCTGCATATCAGAGCCCGTCAGTCCTGCATATCAGTGCCACCTATCAGTGCCCATCAGTGCTGCTTATCAGTGCTGCCTAACAGTGCTCATCATTGCTGCATATAAGTGCCTCGTCATCAGTGCCACCTCATCAGTGCTGCCTCATCAGTGCCAATCAGTACTGCCTCATCAGTGCCAATCAGTACTGCCTCATCAGTGCCCATCAGTGATGGAGAAAATGTACTTATTTACAAAGTTTTGTGACAGAAACAGAGAATTTTTTTTTTTTTCAAAATTGTTGTTTTTTTTTATTTGTAGCGCAAAAAATAAAAACCGCAGGGGTGATCAAATGCCACCAAAAGAAAGCTCTATTTGTGGGAACAAAATGATAAAACATTTGTTTGGGTACAGCATCGCAGGACCGCGAAATTGTCATTCAAAGCGCAACAGCACTGAAAGCTGAAAATTGGTCTGGTAGGAAAGTGTTCTAAGTGCATAGTAATGAAGTGGTTAAGTGTTATTCGGAAACAGCTACCTTTTAGATAGAAACATTAATAGGACTTGCGTTGATGGATGGGTTATTTTCCTACATTTAACATTTGGAATGCACATCAAATAAAGGTCAGCAAAATCTTGTGACTTTAATTGTGCAGTAGAGACTTGATTCTGCATTTGACCTGCTTTGCATTGCTCTGTATTTTTATGGCTGCAGCATGTCCTAAAGAGGTGCATTTGAACAGTAGGGAAAGCAGATTAAAGCGGAGTTCCACCCACATTTTTCACTCCTCACTAGGGATGGGCTGAACACCCCGGTTCGGTTTGCACCAGAACACCACGAACAGGCAAAAAGTTCTAGCAAACATGCGACCCCTATTAAAGTCTATGGGACATGAACATGAAAAACAAAAAGTGCTAATTTTAAAGGCTTATAAGCAAGTTATTGCCCTAAAAAGTGTATGGGGACCGGGTACTGCCCTAGGGGACATGTATCAATGCAAAAAATACGTTTTTAAAGAGCAGTGATTTTAATGATACTTAAAGTGAAACAATAAAAACGAAATATTCCTTTAAATATTGTGCCTAGGGGGGTCCCCTTAGTCTACCTGTAAAGTGATGCATCTGTGCTGCAACAAAATTACATTTCTAAAGGAAAAAAGTCATTTAAATGTGCTCGCGGCTGTAATGTATTGCCGGCTCCCGGCAATATAGATGAAAAATCAATGAAAAAAACTGCGTTCACCCCCCCCCCCCCCCAGTCCATACCAGGCCCTTTGGGTCTGGTATGGCTTTTAAGGGGAACTCCACACCAAAATTTAAAAAAAGACGTGGGGTCCCCCGCAAAATTCATACCAGACCCTTATCAGAGCATGGAGCCTGGCAGGGCATGATAGGGGGAGTGAGCGAGAGGCCCCCCTCCTGAACCATGCCAGACCACATGCCCTCAATATGGGGGGGTGGGTGCTTTGGGGCAGGGGGGCTCTGCGCCCCCCCACACCAAAGCACCTTGTCCCCATGCTGATGGGGACAAGAGCCTCTTCCCGACATCCCTGGGTCCCTAGGGGTCTACAGGCAACGGCTTATCGGAATCTGGAAGCCCCCTTTAACAAGGGGGCCCTGAGATCCTGCCCCCCTATGTGAATAGGTATTGGGTACCTTGTACCCCTACCCATTCACCAAAAAGTGTCAAAAAAGTAAAAACCACAGGAGACAGCTTTGGACAATTTGTTTATTGAAAAAGAAAAAAGTGTCCCGCGATGTAATCCACGTCAATCACGATGCCAGACGGACCTGAAAAATAACAAAACTGAAAAAACTCCTCCTTCTCACATAATGTCAGAAGGGGGTGGGGTCATTCAGTTACGTCACCGGGTGGCCCCTCCCTAGCCTATATAAGAGCTATAAAGCCAAAAAAGACAGCAGTCGGAGGGAACATCTCATCGAGTAGGAGTTTTTTTCGGTTTTACTATTTTTTAGGTCCATCGGGCGTCGTGATTGAAGTGCAATACATTTTGGAACACTTTTTTTTTCCTTTTTTATAAAGGAATTGTCCAAAACTGTCTCCTGTGGTTTTTACTTTTTTGACACTTTTTTGGTGAATGGGTAGGGGTACAATGTACCGGATACCCATTCAAATAGAAGGGGCTGGGATCTGGGGGTCCCCTTGTTAAAGGGGCTTCCAGATTCCGATAAGCCCCCCGCCCGCAGACCCCAACAACCACAGCCCAGGGTTGTCAGGAAGAGGCTCTTGTCCCCATCAACATGGGGACAAGGTGCTTTGGTGTAAGGGGAGTGCAGAGCCCCCCCTGCCCCAAAGCACCCACCCCTCCATGTTGAGGGCATGTCACCTGGTATGTTCAGGAGGGAGGGTGCTCGCTCGTCCCCCCCCATCCTGACCTGCCAGGTTGCTTGCTCAAAGTCTGGTATGGGTTTTTGAGGGGCCCCACACACAATTTTTTTCAAATTTTGGCAGAGTTCCCCTTAAAATCCATACCAGACCCGAAGAGCCTGATATGGATTTTTGGGGGGTCCCATGCCAATTTTTTTTTAAATGTTGCCGTGGAGTTGCCCTTAAAATCTATGCCAGACCCAAAGGGCCTGGAATGAATTTTGGGTTGGATACCATGCCAATTTTTTTTACAAATTGTGGCATGGAGTTCCCCTTTAAATCTATGCCAGACCCTTATCCAAGCATGCAACCTGGCATGCACTGTATATACAGTCTATACTGAATGCACTGTATATATAGTCTACACCAGGGATATGCAATTAGCGGACCTCCAGCTTTTGCAAAACTACAAGTCCCATCATGCCTCTGCCTCTGGGTGTCAGCACTGCCTTAACCCACTTGGGCATGGAGTTCACCAGAGCTTCACAGGTTGCCACTGGAGTCCTCTTCCACTCCTCCATGATGACATCACGGAGCTGGTAGATGTTAGAGACCTTGCACTCCTCCACCTTCTGTTTGAGAATGCCCCATAGATGTTCAATAGGGTTTAGGTCTGGAGACTTGCTTGGCCAGTCATCACCTTTACCTTCAGCTTCTTTAGCAAGGCAGTGGTCATCTTGAAGGTGTGTTTGGGGTCATTATCATGTGGGAATACTGCCCTGTGGCCCAGTATCCGAAGGGAGGGGATCATGCTCTGCTTCAGTATGTCACAGTACGTTAGCATTCATGGTTCCCTCAATGAACTGTAGCTCCCTAGTGCCAGCAGCACTCATGCAGCCCCATACCATGACAAGCCCACCACCATGCTTGAGTGTAGACAAGACACACTTGTCTTTGTACTCCTCACCTGGTTGCCACCACACATGCTTGACACCATCTGAACCAAATAAGTTTATCTTGGTCTCATCAGACCACAGGACATGGTTCCAGTAATCCATGTCCTTAGTCAGCTTGTCTTCAGCAAACTGCTTGCAGGCTTTCTTGTTCTGGGACAACAGCCATGCAGACCAATTTGATGCAGTGTGCAGCATATGATCTGAGCACTGACAGGCTGACCCCCTACCCCTTCAACTTCTGCCGCAATGCTGGCAGCACTCATACATTTATTTCCCAAAGACAACCTCTGGATATGATGCTGAGCATGTGCAATCAACCTCTTTGGTCGACCATGATGATGCCTGTTCTGAGTGGAACCTGTCCTGTTAAACCAATGTATGGTCTTGGCCCTCGTGCTGCAGCTCAGTTTCAGGGTCTTAGCAATCTTTACATAGCATAGGCTATCTTTATGTAGAGCAAAAATTCTTTTTTTCAGATCCTCAGAGAGTTCTTTGCCATGGGGTGCCATGTTGAACTTCCAGTGACCAGTATGAGAGAGTGAGAGCAATAACATAAATTTAACACACCTGCTCCTCATTCACGCCTGAGACCTTGTAACACTTAATGAGTCACATGACACCGGGGAGGGAAAATGACTACTTGGGCCCAATTTGGACAGTTTCACTTGGGGTTGTACTCACTTTTGTTGCCAGCAGTTTAGACATTAATGGCTGTGTGTTAAGTTATTTTGAGGGGGCAGAAAATTTACACTGTTATACAAGCTGTACACTCACTACTTTACATTGTAGCAAAGTGTCATTTTCAGTGTTGTCACATGAAAAGATATAATAAAATATTTATAAAAAATTGAGGGGTGTACTCACTGTTGTGAGATACTGTGTATATCTATATCTATCTATCTATATATATATATATATATATATATTAATACACTGCTGCACTGACTGTATATATAGTCTACACTTTATATATACAGTATATACTAAACTGCCTTCACGCCACTAATTAACTTGCCCAAATCTAGCTCAACTTCTCTATATCTCCACGCTATTACACTATACATGGCCACCGTATAAGCAGCAGCCTTATATAGTGTGGGGCGTGGACTTAGCCCCTGAGCCATGATTGGCCAAAGGCATCATCAGAACTGGGCTTATGCACTCTAATGGAAGGGGCTGGGAATTGTGTTAATTTTGGCCAGCAAAATTCAATTTAGTTTTAGTCTTAGGAATAAAATGGCATTTTAGTTTTTGTCCCATCTTAGTCTTCTGCAATTTTTGTAGTTTTAGTCGTATTTAGTCGACTAAATCTCCAGTACATTTTAAAAGACTAAAATCATTTTAGTCGACTAAAACTCATTTTAGTCATCTAAAATTGAATGGGTGTAGTTAAATTGTAATACATTATTTAAGCATTTCCAAACTCATTATATACTGCTGGAGTAAAAAATCGAATATATTATTATTTATGGTATTGAGGTATGAACATGCACTACAGACCAGTGTTACTTTTGACGTCAAATTTCAATTTAGTTTTAGTCTTAGTCTTTTGTCTAAAATGGTATTTTATTTTTAGTCTCATTTTAGTCTTTTGACTAAAATTACATTTTAGTTTTTATTGTATTTTAGCCATCTCAATCGTTTTAGAATTAGTTGTCTAAAATTGTATTAAGTTAGTAGACTAAAATGTTTTAGTCGGGTTTAGTTGACAAAACTAACACTGGCTGGGAAGCATTTCTCTCTTTACTCAGTATAATCCTTAATGGATGTCCATCATACACACGTATTTTACCGCCTAATGCACATAAACTATTTAACATTAAAGGTAAGGCACCAGACTTAAATATCACTCAGTAGAGAGACCTCCTGTAAACACATGGTCAAAATTGACCTCTTGGGCATAGCTAAGTAGAATAAGCGCAAAGTCTAATTCTGGCTCTTATAAGACACTGTTTTGTCTTGTTACCTAAATTGCTGTATGTGGTGGATAAGGCAGCTTTATATAATTAAGCTTTCCTGAGAAGTGAGACAGATGCCTGGAGGCTTTTTCTGTCTGAACAGTAGGAGCTACTGTATGTTGGGAGTTCCTTCACGCAGCTTAAAAATGATATATTATAATGTGAAAAAATACTCACATTATTATAGTTAATATGATTTTAAAAGGTTGGTTAATAAAATAAAATAGAAAAAGGAGGAATTGTTTTTATTAACTGCTTGCTGACCACCCCATAGCAGATTTACTGCTACCGGGCGGCCGCGCTGTGCACAGTCAGGTATATATAGTATCTCACAAAAGTGAGTACGCCCCTCACATTTTTGTAAATATTTTATGTCTTTTCATGTAAAAACACTGAAGAAATTACACTTTGCTACAATGTAAAGTAGTGAGTGTACAGCTTGTATAACAGTGTAAATTTGCTGTCCCCTCAAAATAACTCGACACACAGACATTAATGTCTAAACCACTGGCAACAAAAGTGAGTACACCCCAGAGTGAAAAAGTCCAAATTGGGCCCAATTAGCCATTTTCCCTTCCCAGTGTCATGTGACTCGTTTACAAGGTCTCAGGTGTGAATAGGGAGCAGGTGTGTTATTGCTCTCACTCTCTCATACTGGTCACTGGAAGTTCAACATGGCACCTCATGGCAAAGAACTCTCTGAAGATCAGAAAAAAAGAATTGTTCCTCTACATAAAGATGGCCTAGGCTATAAGAAGATTGCCAAGACCCTGAAACTGAGCTTCAGCACGTTGCTCAAGACCATACAGTGGTTCAACAGGACAGGTTCCACTCCGAACAGGCCTCGCCATGGTCGACCAAAAAAGTTGAGTGCATGTGCTCAGCGTCATATCCAGAGATACTGTATACATGATCCTGCACTTACTGCACCGCTGGCTCGCTCCCACTGTGATTTTACACAGCGTGATCTAATCAGTTTGTCCCGTGGACCTGATGTCCGCTGGGACCCGCCGATTGTTCGGTACACTGACAGAATGCCAGTCTGCCTATGTAAACAAGGCAGATTGTCATTCTGTGAGTACAGAAGACATTGATCCTGTATTTCTGTAAATCAGAAACACCAATCCATGTCTTCCACTAGTAAAGTACCTCCACCACAGTAGTGAGGCGCTGGTCAGGCACACAGTTAACCCTTTAATCTCCCCTGATGTTAACCCCTTCCCTGCCAGTGTCATTAGTACAGTGATTGGTGCATATGTTTAGCAATGATTACTGTAATAATGTCACTGGTCCCCAACAAAGTGCCAAAAGTGTCATTTAGGTGTCTGATTTGTCTGCCGCAATATTGCAGCCCTGCTAGAAGTCGCTGATCGCCACCATTACTAGTAAAAAAAATGAATTAGAAAAAAAAATATCCCATAGTTTGTAGACGCTATAACTTTTGCACAAACCAATCAATATACGCTTATTGGATTTTTTGTTTACCAGAAATATGTAACAGAATACATATTGGCCTAAATTGATAAAAACATTTGATTTTACATTTTTTTTTATTGGATGTGTTTTAGAGCAGATTTGTTTTTCAAAATTGCTAGTTGTTCTTTGTTTCTAGCGCGAAAAATAAAAACCGCAGAGGTGATTAAATATCACCAAAAGAATGCTCTATTGGTGGAGAAAGAAAGGACATACATTTCATTTGGGCACATTGTCGCATGACTGCACAATTGTCAGTTAAAGTAACGCAGTGCTCTATCCCATAAAATGGCCTGGTCAGGAAAGGGGGTTAAACTTTCAGGAGGTCAAGTGGTTAAAATAATCACAAAACTATAAAATTAAAATTTATTTTAAAAAAATGCATGCAGAAATACAAAGAAAATAATTTTGTGACCAGCAGATCATAAATTATTTGAATATATATATATATATATATATATATATATATATATATATATATATATATATATATATATATATATATATATATATGAACAAAAGTACTGTTTTTCTATTGCTTAATCATTTATGCACATCACAGTTACATATTTATGGTGAAAAAAGTTACATCTAGTTCATCTAACATTATAAAACATCCATCTAATTCTACCATTTAAGTAATACACATGTTTTTGCTAATGCAGTATTTATATTCATTTTAAATATTATACTTTGCTTACCAGACTCATAGAGAAAGTTTATAGCAAACAGCAAAGAGTAAACACCAGTCTTCATGGTGCCGCCTTTCAGTTCAGTTTCAAAGTGATGTTCTCTGAAGGTGAAGATACGTTTAATGGTGGTTCATCTTTTTTATAACTTTAAGTACACAGTGACATGTCACAATCATGAGTTACTGCACATAGATCATGACGCAGTTTGTTGCTGTTGGCAAGAGCTCAGAGCACAACCCATGTTTGCTACTTTTTTCCTCCAGGTATTGAGTGCAAATATCAGCTAGAGTAGTCACTATAAACACGTCCCTAATCCTCCCAATTAAAGCGATTGCAAATTCTTTAAAAAAACAAAAAAAACCCAAAGGTTTATAATTTAGGAGCGACCTCAAAACCTCCTCTTCTCAGGTCCCACACCCGTGCACCTGGCTCCTCCCCTCCGCCGAGTGCCCCCCATAGCAAGCTTTCTGTGAGGAATAGGGGGCGGGGCTGAGTCCTGCAGACAGTGGGACTCAGCCCCACCCCTACTCTCTCATCACTGGCTTTGATTGACAGCAGCGGGAGTCATTGGTCACAGGAAAGCCATAAGCCTCTGCCTCAGGAAAGCCAGTGAGACCAAGAAGTGAGGGCAGGGAAAAGCTGCAAATGTGCACAGCTGTACTGAATGAGGGCTCAGGTAAGTAAAAGGGGGGATACTGACGCCTAAACTTTTTTTTACCTTAATGCAAGCAATGCATTAACATTAAAAAATGGTTTAGGCTTTAGAACCACTTTCGTGATATACAAATCTGTGTAAAGTGGAGTTTCACTCAAAAGTGAAACTTTCGCTGCATTGCTTCCTCCCCCGTCTGGTGCCACATTTGGCACCTTTCAGGGGGGAGCCCGTTTTTTAATCTTCTGAAAGTTCAGCCCCGTTCTCCTTTCTCCACTGCCGGGCCAATGAAAACAGTGCAAGCGCAGTAGGGAACCCTTTGGGCTTCACTGCTGGGTTCCCTTATCAGGAATTGTGGAGGCAGTACCCGAGATGCGATCTGACCATCGCCTGGGGTGCTGACATTGCAGGCTCGCTGGACAGGTAAGTGCCCAAATATTAAAAGTCAACAGCTTAAGTATTTGTAGCTGCTGACGTTTAATTTTTTTCCATCCAGGCTGGAACAAGGCTTTAAGAACCCACAGACATGAGATTACGATCATCTGCATTTTGGAGATGACCAATACGTTTATGGGTGCAGAATGTCTCAGATACATTCATGCATCTGATCTTGGGTGGAATAAATACTCTTGATAATTATCTATGCCATTGTTTCTCTATGAAATAAATTCAGGGTGAGACAGGAAAGATTAATCCCGGGAGACAAAAACCACCAGTTGGCCCTTTAATGTTAAGGGATAGCCAAATGTACCTGGTTTTGGTTCTAGGCAAGTTTGCAGTTCACAATTTGAACCCCATTGAATCAGGGGGAGTCAAATGTTAAAAAAGAATAATGGCCATTTTCTAGGCTAACAGACAAGTGATTGCATGGGGGCTGAACACTTCCCTGTTGAACATGTACCAAGGAAAAAATAGTTGAAAATTTTCCGTTCAGCGGGGAACAGAGAATTTACACAGGCGAATACACACTTTGATGCCCCAGATGTTAAACCTGTCCCTGGGTATATTTAACCAGATTATACCAAAAATGGCATCAGTTTTTCCCTAATGCCATATACCACTCTTCACTCTGGTCCCCAGTCAAAAATCAGGATATTATAATGTAGTGTTTTATTTAGTCTCCTTGTAGCATAAAAGAAAAACATAAAAAAAGTAGTCATAACCTCTATGGTGCTCGAACTGCAAAACTGAAACGACTTGGGAAGCAATATATACACACAAGTAAGTTCTATTGTTTGGGTGTCATGGTTTCTGTGTGTGTGTAATGTCAGTATGTGTTTGTGATGATGTGTGTGTGTGTGTGTGTGTGTATGTAATGTCAGTATGTATTTGTGATGATTTTTGTGTGTGTGTGTGTGTAATGTCAGTATGTGTTTATGATGGTTATTGTGCAAAATCATCATCAAATGCAGCCTCACCAGTGTCCATAAATTCAGCCTGATCAGTGCCCATCAATGCAGCCTCGCCAGTGCCCATCAATGCAGCCTCACCAGTGCCCATTAATGCAGCCTCACCAGTGCCCATTAATGCAGCCTCACCAGTGCCTATCAATGCAGCCTCACCAGTGCCCATCAATACAGCCTCACCAGTGTCCATCAAATGCAGTCTCACCAGTGTCCATCAATGCAGCCTCCCCAGTGTCCATCAATGCAGCCTCACCAGTGTCCATCAATGCTGCATCATCAGTGTCCATCAATGCAGCCTCACCAGTGTCCATCAATGCAGACTCACCAGTGTCTATCAATGCAACCTCACCAGTGTCCATAAATGCAGCCTCGTAAGTGCCCATCAATGCAGCCTCACCAGTGTCCATAATGCAGCCTCACCAGTGCCCATCAATTTGGCCTCACCAGTGTCCATCAAATGCAGCCTCATCAGTGTCCATAAATGCAGCCTCTCCAGTGTCCATCAATGCAGCCTCATCAGTGCCCATCAGCTCAGTCTCATCAGTACAGCCTCACCAGTGTCCATCAATGCAGCCTCACCGGTGCCCATCAGTGCAGCCTCACCAGTGCTCATCAGTGCAGCCTCACCAGTGTCCATCAAATGCAGCCTCATCAGTGTCCATAAATGCAGCCTCACCAGTGTCAATCAATGCAGCCTCATCAGTGTCCATCAATGCAGCCTCACCAGTGTCCACAATGCAGCCTCACCAATGCCCATCAATGCAGCCTCATCTGTGTCCATCAATGCAGCCTCATCAGTGTCCATCAATGCAGCCTCATCAGTGCCCATCAGCTCAGCCTCATTAGTGCAGCCTCACCAGTGTCAATCAATGCAGCCTCACCAGTGCCCATCAGTGCAGCCTCATCAGTGCCCACCAGCTCAGTTTCATCAGTACAGCCTCACCAGTGTCTATCAATGCAACCTCACCAGTGCCCATCAGTGCAGCCTCACCAGTGCCCATCAGTGCATCCTCACCAGTGTCCATCAAATGCAGCGTCATCAGTGTTCATAAATGCAGCCTCATCAGTGTCAATCAATGCAGCCTCATCAGTGTCCATCAATGCAGCCTCACCAGTGTCCACCATGCAGCCTCAACAGTGCCCATCAATGCAGCCTCACCTGTGTCCATCAATGCAGCCTCACAGTGTCCATCAATGCAGCCTCATCAGTGTCCATCAGCTCAGCCTCATTAGTGCAGCCTCACCAGTGTCAATCAATGCAGCCTCACCAGTGCCCATCAGTGCAGCCTCACCAGTGTCGATCAAATACAGCCTCATCAGTGTTCATAAATGCAGCCTCACCAGTGTCAATCAATGCAGCCTCATCAGTGTCCATCAATGCAGCCTCACCAGTGTCCACCATGCAGCCTCACCAGTGCCCATCAATGCAGCCTCACCTGTGTCCATCAATACAGCCTCACAGTGTCCATCAATGCAGCCTCATCAGTGTACATCAGCTCAGCCTCATTAGTGCAGCCTCACCAGTGTCAATCAATGCAGCCTCACCAGTGCCCATCAGTGCAGCCTCACCAGTGCCCATCAATGCAGCCTGATTAGTGCCCATCAGCTCAGCCTCACCAGTGCTTATCAGTGCAGCCTGTTCTGTGCCCATCAGCTCAGCCTGTTCAGTGCCCACCAGTGCAGCCTATCGGTGTCCATAGAATGCATGAAGGTGAAAACCCTTCAGTCTTTACAATCACTTTAACTGTTTGGGGGGCGGGGGGTCATTCATCTACAATGCTATTTGTAATATGCAACATGGAGGGGGTTACTGTATTGTCAATAGTCACTAATGCATTAGTGCCCAGTGGCAATTAATTAACCCCTTAGTGCTGCATTAGTGGCACTAGTGTCAATGTTTATTAACCCCTTCATGAGGCATCATAAAGGGTTCAATTAACACTGCCACTAATGCAGCACAAAAGGGTTAATTGCCACTGGGCACTAATGCATCAGTGACCAATGGCAATACATTAACCCCCCTCCATGCTGCATATTACAAAAGCATTGTAGTTTAATTAACCCCCCCCCCCCTAACAAAAAATGTAACCCCTGCAGTAGTCAGTAAGACACACTACAGTCAGTTATGTTATCCTCCGCTTACTCACTTGTCCATAGTGGATGCTCCGAGCAGGTAACAGCACACCTCTTCCATCCCGCGCTCCCTCCCAGTGAATGACATCATGCCGGGTGGAGCCTACGGAGCTTCTGTCGGACAAAGATCCCTCCACTTGACAGGGAATTGTCTGTGTGAGTAACACCAGCTGGGTGTAGGAGCACACTTGGCACACTCCTACAGTTCTGCTGCAGACAGCCCTGCAAATATAAAACTAAGCAGCGGCAGCTGAATACAGCAAGATGCCCCTACACAGAGGCTCTGGGCTTTGTGAAGCCTTAGGCAAAACTTAGACATGAGGCCCCACTCATGCCCATAATGGGAAAAAGAATTCAAGCTATAAAAAAACTGTATAAATTGCATATATTAAAAGCTTTAAAGTGCTGGTGTCAGTACTCTCTATCTCAGTGCTGGTGTCAGTGCTCTCTTTCTCAATGCTGGTGTCAGTGCTCTCTATCTCAGTGCTGAGGTCAGTGCTATCTATCTCAGTGCTGGTGTCAGTGATCTCTATCTCAACGCTGGTATCAGTGCTCTCTATCTCAGTGCTGGGTGTCAGTGTTCTCTATCTCAGTGCTCTCTATCTCAATGCTGGTATCAGTGCTCTCTATCTCAGTGCTGGTGTCAGTGCTCTCTATGTCAGTGCTGGTACCAGTGCTCTCTATCTCAATGCTGGTGCCAGTGCTCTCTATCTCAGTGCTGGGTGTCAGTGCTCTCTATCTCAGTGCTGGTGTCAGCGATCTCTATCTCAATGCTGGTATCAGTGCTCTCTATCTCAGTGCTGGTGTCAGTGCTCTCTATCTCAATGCTGGTATCAGTGCTCTCTATCTCAGTGCTGGGTGTCAGCGCTTTCTAGCTCAGTGCTGGTGTCAGTGCTCTCTATCTCAATGCTGGTATCAGTGCTCTCTATCTCAGTGCTGGTGTCAGTGATCTCTATCTCAGTGCTGGTGTCAGTGCTATCTATCTCATTGCTGGTGTCAGTGCTCTATCTCAATGCTTGTATCAGTGCTCTCTATCTCAGTGCTGGGTGTCAGTGCTCTCTATCTCAGTGCTGGTGTCAGCGATCTCTATCTCAATGCCGGTATCAGTGCTCTCTATCTCAGTGCTGGTGTCAGCGCTCTCTATCTCAATGCTGGTATCAGTGCTCTCTATCTCAGTGCTGGTGTCAGTGCTCTCTATCTCAGTGCTGGTGTCAGTGCTCTCTATCTCAATGCTAGTGCCAGTGCTATCCATCTTAGTGCTGGTTAGAGTGTTCTCTTTCTCAGTGCTGGTGCCAGTGCTCTTTATCTCAGTGCTGGTGTCAGTGCTCTCTATCTCAATGCTGGTATCAGTGCTCTCTATCTCAGTGATGGGTGTCAGTGCTCTCTATCTCAGTGCTGGTGTCAGTGCTCTCTTTCTCAATGCTGGTGTCAGTGCTCTCTATCTCAGTGCTGGTGTCAGTGCTATCTATCTCAGTGCTGGTGTCAGTGCTCTCTATCTCAATGCTGGTATCAGTGCTCTCTATCTCAGTGCTGGCGTCAGTGCTCTCTATCTCAGTGCTGGTGTCAGTGCTCTCTATCTCAATGCTGGTGCCAGTGCTCTCCATCTTAGTGCTGGTTTGAGTGTTCTCTTTCTCAGTGCTGGTGCCAGTGCTCTTTATCTCAGTGCTGGGGTCAGTGCTCTCTATCTCAATGCTGGTATCAGTGCTCTTTATCTCAGTGCTGGTGTCAGTGCTCTCTATCTCAATGCTGATATCAGTGCTCTCTATCTCAGTGCTGGTGTCAGTGCTCTCTTTCTCAATGCTGGTGTCAGTGCTCTCTATCTCAGTGCTGGTGTCAGTGCTCTCTATCTCAATGCTGGTATCAGTGCTTTCTATCTCAGTGCTGGGTGTCAGTGCTCTCTATCTCAGTGCTCTCTATCTCAATGCTGGTATCAGTGCTCTCTATCTCAGTGCTGGTGTCAGTGCTCTCTATTTCAGTGCTGGTGCCAGTGCTCTCTATCTCAATGCTGGTATCAGTGCTCTCTATCTCAGTGCTGGGTGTCAGTGCTCTCTATCTCAGTGCTGGTGTCAGCGATCTCTATCTCAATGCTGGTATCAGTGCTCTCTATCTCAGTGCTGGTGTCAGTGCTCTCTATCTCAATGCTGGTATCAGTGCTCTCTATCTCAGTGCTGGTGTCAGTGCTCTCTATCTCAGTGCTGGTGTCAGTGCTCTCTATCTCAATGCTGGTGCCAGTGCTCTCCATCTTAGTGCTGGTTTGAGTGTTCTCTTTCTCAGTGCTGGTGCCAGTGCTCTTTATCTCAGTGCTGGGGTCAGTGCTCTCTATCTCAATGCCGGTATCAGTGCTCTCTATCTCAGTGCTGGGTGTCAGTGCTCTCTATCTCAGTGCTCTCTATCTCAATGCTGGTATCAGTGCTCTCTATCTCAGTGCTGGTGTCAGTGATCTCTATCTCAATGCTGGTATCAGTGCTCTCTATCTCAGTGCTGGTGTCAGTGCTCTCTATCTCAATGCTGGTATCAGTGCTCTCTATCTCAGTGCTGGGTGTCAGTGCCCTCTAGCTCAGTGCTGGTGTCAGTGCTCTCTATCTCAATGCTGGTATCAGTGCTCTCTATCTCAGTGCTGGTGTCAGTGCTCTCTATCTCAGCGCTGGTGTCAGTGCTCTCTATCTCAGCGCTGGTGTCAGTGCTCTCTTTCTCAATGCTGGTGTCAGTGATCTCTATCTCAGTGCTGGTGTCAGTGCTATCTATTTCAGTGCTGGTGTCAGTGCTCTCTATCTCAATGCTTGTATCAGTGCTCTCTATCTCAATGCTTGTATCAGTGCTCTCTATCTCAGTGCTGGGTGTCAGTGCTCTCTATCTCAGTGCTGGTGTCAGCGATCTCTATCTCAATGCTGGTATCAGTGCTCTCTATCTCAGTGCTGGTGTCAGTGCTCTCTATCTCAGTGCTGGTGTCAGTGCTCTCTATCTCAGTGCTGGTGCCAGTGCTCTCCATCTTAGTGCTGGTTTGAGTGTTCTCTTTCTCAGTGCTGGTGCCAGTACTCTTTATCTCAGTGCTGGTGTCAGTGCTCTCTATCTCAATGCTGGTATCAGTGCTCTCTATCTCAGTGCTGGGAGTCAGTGCTCTCTATCTCAGTGCTGGTGTCCGTGATCTCTATCTCAATGCTGGTATCAGTGCTCTCTATCTCAGTGCTGGTGTCAGTGCTCTCTATCTCAATGCTGGTATCAGTGCTCTCTATCTCAGTGCTGAGTGTCAGTGCCCTCTAGCTCAGTGCTGGTGTCAGTGCTCTCTATCTCAATGCTGGTATCAGTGCTCTCTATTTCAGTGCTGGTGTCAGTGCTATCTATCTCAGTGCTGGTGTCAGTGCTCTCTATCTCAATGCTGGTACCAGTGCTTTTTATCTCAGTGCTGGGTGTTAGTGCTCTCTATCTCAGTGCCGGTGTCAGCGATCTCTATCTCAATGCTGGTATCAGTGCTCTCTATCTCAGTGCTGGTGTCAGTGCTCTCTTTCTCAATGCTGGTGTCAGTGCTCTCTATCTCAGTGCTTGTGTCAGTGCTCTCTATCTCAATGCTGGTATCAGTGCTCTCTATCTCAGTGCTGGGTGTCAGTGCTCTCTATCTCAGTGCTGGTGTCAGTGCTCTCTATCTCAATGCTGGTATCAGTGCTCTCTATCTCAGTGCTGGTGTCAGTGCTCTCTTTCTCAATGCTGGTGTCAGTGCTCTCTATCTCAGTGCTTGTGTCAGTGCTCTCTATCTCAATGCTGGTATCAGTGCTCTCTATCTCAGTGCTGGGTGTCAGTGCTCTCTATCTCAGTGCTGGTGTCAGCGATCTCTATCTCAATGCTGGTATCAGTGCTCTCTATCTCAGTGCTGGTGTCAGTGCTCTCTTTCTCAAAGCTGGTATCAGTGCTCTCTATCTCAGTATTGGGAGTCAGTGCTCTCTAGCTCAGTGCTGGTGTCAGTGCTTTCTATCTCAATGCTGGTATCAGTGCTCTCTATCTCAGTGCTGGTGTCAGTGCTCTCTATCTCAATGCTGGTGTCAGTGCTCTCTATCTCAATGCTGGTGCCACTGCTCTCCATCTTAGTGCTGATTTGGGCTATCTCAGTGCTGGTGTCAGTGCTCTCTATCTCAGTGCTGGTGTCAGTGCTCTCTATCTCAATGAGAGTTAACCCCTGCAGTAGTCATTAAGACACAGTACAGTCAGTTATGTTATTTTCTGCTCACTCACTTGTCCATAGTGGACGCTCCGAGCAGGTAACAGCACACCTCTTCCATCCCGCGCTCCCTGCCTCTGAATAACATCATGCCAGGTGGAGCCTAGGGAGCTCCTGTCTGACAAAGATCCCTCCACTTGACAGGGAAGTGTCTGTGTGAGTAACACCGGCTGGGTGTAGGAGCACACTTGGTACACTCATACCATTCTGCTGCAGGCAGCCCTGCAAATATAAAACTGAGCAGCGGCGGCTGTATACAGCAAGATGCCCCTACACAGAGGCTCTAGGCTTTGTGAAGCCTTAGGCAAAACCTAGACATGAGGCCCCACTCATGCCCATAATGGCAAAAATAATTCAAGCTATAAAAAAAAAAAAGGTATAAATTGCATATATTAAAAGCTTTAAAGTGCTGGTGTCCATAGCAACCAGTGGGAGCTGGTTCACTTTATTGCTGCCTGCTCACCCAGTTCCCCGCGGCTGGGACGGACACTCGTACTAAAAACTTGTGCTACAGGAATTGTTTTACCATGTGCTGTTACCCGAGGCAACCAAGGCGGAAGACCACGCTCATGGATTACAAATACATCCAGCGATCTGCTAGTGCTGGATGTCTTGGGTTGGATTACAAATATGTCCAGCGATCTGTTAATGCTGGGCATCTTGAACTTCTGCTTCAAAATCCTACTTTGAACAGTAAAGTGTGCCTGGAAGTGTCTACTGAGGCACGGGTTACAAACTTTATTGTTGCCACTGGCAACCACTGGGGAAGTTAGTGGTTATCTGCCTTTAGTTGCTTGGGCACAGTCAGTACCAAGCAGCATTCCTGGACAAGTCCTGCTAGCTAAAGTGTAGCTGCACACTTCAGTTCATCTAAAAAGGGGTTACAGCAGCACATCCAGGGAAGAGTCTGCCTATTCGTTCTGCAGATGCCAGTCTGTCTGGAAAGCGAGGGGGTGGTGCCATGCCCTGGAGAAACTCAGCATTCCCTGCTAGCAGCAGACACTAGGAGGCAGAAGAGCAGGATGGCGGAAGGGTGGTCGCATACTCCCAGCGCAGACTTGGTTGCCTGAGCTGCAAGAATGGACAACTGGTCAACACCAGTGTTTGGTTGGAGCATTGCGGGGGATTCGCCTTGGTATGATTGAGGGGATGGAGCGGCAGTGCCTGTTGTGTCCAGAGAGCACTGACCCCAGCACTGAGATAGAGAACACTGACAGCAGCACTGAGATAGAGAGCACTCAAACCAGCACTAAGATGGAGAGCACTGGCACCAGCATTGAGATAGAGAGCACTGACACTAGCACTGAGATAGAGAGCACTGACACCAGCACTGAGATAGAGAGCACTGATACCAGCATTGAGATAGACCTTGGGCCTGGGCTCAGGTGCAGGCAGGAGGAGAGAAGAGATCCTGCAACAGAGGCACATGAGAGAGCAAGGAGAGGACAGCGGGAGAGAGCATTGCTAAGAGACTCCAGGGAGGACAACTCGTCGCAGCCAGGAAGGCTGGTAGGTGGGGCACAGTCAAGAGGACTGTGGAGGCACTCCTGGGAGGACAAGGAGTTGGCAGTCAAAGATGGGTGCAGAACCAGAAGAGTGGACTGTGGTAAGGGGGCGATGGAGGGAGGCAGCTGCAGACAGAAGGGCTGGCAGGGCCTGAAGAGGGCTTACTGGGATAAGTAGCCGAGTTGAGGACAGTTAGCACTGGAAATATTTCTACACCATAGGGGCCCAGGGCCCCTGACCGCAAAAGGCAATTCGTTGCAGCATGGCTGAGAAAGTGTCAGGCCTAACTATGCAGTGCTGCCTGGTCCAGGAATCTGCAGCAAGTGAAGTGCTGGAGAAGTGGAGGAAAAGAGGTCTTAAACAAGAGTTGTGCTGGAGAGAAGACTGGAGTGTATATACAGGAGTGTATATAGTAGTCCCAAGCAAGTTATACCAAATCTTTCTGGGAATGCCATAATTTCCCCTTTCCCTTCCAAGTTCAATCCCTTCAATAAAACCAAAAAAAAAAAACAAAGCTTATGAACTGTTCTACATCTCTGAGTGTCTGAAAGATGGATGCCGGGTTGG
>BLSH010375179.1:139184-160168 GCA_018402905.1 Glandirana rugosa
CTCTGTCGAAGATGTTGAATGCACTTGTAATGTATACTACCGGTAGGATAGAGATCACTGTGGAAATGATCTATATTACCTCCGATCTATACCTGTATGCTGTGAACTTCACAGGGGAACCTCTCCTCACCCTGTCATAAGGTCTAAAAGAAGAGACGAGGAGGGGGAGGAGGGGGATTTTTAGGGGGGGGAGGGAAAGAAGGAAAAAAAAAGAGGAAGAAGGGAGAGAGAGGGAAAGAAAAAAGAGAAGGAGGAGGAAGAAGTGGAAAAAAAAGAATACGTGTCTGGATGGGGTCTGAGGGTGGCCAGCTAGCGTACGACGTGACTTCTTGGCTTATGCGTAAGTGATACACAAAAAGAAAGCAATATAGGAAAGTTTGTCAGCAAATTCTCATTGAACGTCACTAGATAGAGCCCGGGGTAAGATAAGTGATCCCTAACCCCAGGGCTTCCAGCAACTTAAGTATGACAACTGTAACTTAGCGCTCGCTAACATCAAAGAGAGTGTGAATGCGTATTCGGTTCTTCAGTGCAGCATGCGATCGACCGGTGGGAGTCTGGGGTAGGTCTGTGCATAAGAAAAAAAAGGTGAAGAAGGAGGAGGAAGAGAAAAAAGAAAGGGAGAGAGAGGGAAGAAGAAAAAAAAAAAAGGAAGAAAGGGAGGGGGGGGATTTTTAGGGGGAGGAGGGGGAGGAGCAGAGAAGAAAATCTGGAATACTGTCCCACTCCTCTCCAAGGGGACACTTCAAGTGTCGTATGTCCATATCTAGCCTCCATTATATCTAGTAAAGGTGTCACTAGAGATAGGATGGCCATCATATGTAATGTTCACGTAAGTTGTAGAAGTTCTCTGTACTGCCTGGTAGATTTAAAGTGGGTCCAGCAGGTCCATGTGGTTATGAATTTGGACATTCGGTCTTGTGAAATATGGATCAGCTCTTCAATTTCCTCTATTCTGTTGACTCTAGTGAACCATTCCCTTACATTAGGGGAGCAGGAAGATCTCCAGTGAACTGGGATGCACATTCTAGCCGCATTAACTAAATGCATGGCCAGTGATTTATTGTATGTTCTTTTAGGGAGAGAGGTGTGGTGAAGAAGATACTGTTCTGGAGTGAAATCTAGGGTGTATGTTGTGACGGTTGCAATTATATCATGTATTGATGTCCAGAATGGGCGTAGTTTTTCGCACGACCACCAAATATGGAGCATAGTACCAACCTCCGAGCCACATCTCCAGCATGTGTTTGGTATAGAAGGTGAGAAGTTATTAAGTAATGCCGGGGTCCTATACCACCTTGTCCTCACCTTATAACAGTTTTCTTGAGTCGCAACGTTTAGCGAGCCTTTGTGAGTGTATTCAGCTGTTATTTCCCATTCCTCATCAGTAAAGGTACGCTGTAGCTCCTTTTCCCAATTTTGGAGTTATCCTGCTGTGAGGGGGACATCTGCATTAACAAGGAGTATATTCTAGAAATTAGATGTCGTTGGGGAGACTGTTTGAGGCAAAGCTCCTCAAATGGCGTGAGTGATCTGCCGTATGAGGATGTATGTGGAGACTGGCGTAAAAAATGATGTACTTGCAGATAAGCCCAAAGTGGGAAGGAGCCTGATGGGGATAGGGCACACAACTGTGTATGTGAGAGAAGTTTGGCGTTTTGAAAAAAATGATGCGCCAGGATATCCCTATGAGGCAAGGCATCAGCTAGGAAGGCCCGGAGCAAAATCCGGGTTTCCCCTCAGAGGGCCCCGGGATTGTTGAGAGTGGCAAGTTTTTACACAGGCGTCTGAAAGTAAATAAGGTATTGCTTATAAAAGGGTGGTTTAGGAGGGCAGGGGGAATGCCACTTGTTGGGAGCCAAGGTATAAGGTGTAAGGGTATTTCCCCAAAGGAATTTTCTAGCAAGACCCAGTCCTTCCCCATTGACTGAGTATTCCAATCAACTACCCTTGTTAGTATACAAGCTTTGTGGTAAATCTCTATATCTGGTAAACCCAGTCCTCCCATGAGTTTCGGTCTTATGAGGCGCGTGTATCGAATCCGTGGTGGGGAATTTTGCCCAAGAAAGCGGGAGCAACTGTTTTTATATTCGAAAAAGAAGGTTGGCGGTATGGCTATTGGTATAGCTTGTAATAAGTAAAGTAGCCGGGGTAAAACATCCATTTTTATCAGGGCTGAACGACCGAGCCAGGAAATACTCAGGTTATTCCAGGTCCGGAAGTCTTCTTGTATTTTCCTAAGTACATCTTTAAAGTTTCTTTGATATAGCTCTGAGAAGGCCACTGGGATCTGAATTTCTAAATATGAGATAGCTGCCTTCTCCCAGACGAACGGGAAGTTAGCTTCGCATTGGGTGATTAAGGCGGAAGGGAGGGATATATTCAATGCATGCGACTTCGTGTAGTTAATTTTGAGGTTAGATATTCGTTTAAAAACCTGTAAATCTTTAAGAAGATTAGGCAAGGAAATATGCGGCTCCGTCAAGAATAGGAGTAAGTCATCCGCATAGGCGGCTACCTTATACTCACTGTCCTTCATCACTATCCCCTTGATATCCGTATTAGATCTAAGCCTATTCAGAAAGGGTTCCAATGTTAGCACATAGATCAAAGTGGACAGAGGGCAACCCTGGCGGGTTCCATTTTGGATGGGAAAGGCGTCCGACAGGTGGCCATTGACCCTTACCCTGGCTGAAGGAACAGAATAGAGCGCCAAAATACCAGCACACATACGCGGGCCTAGGCCAATTGTGCGAAGCACTGCGCTCATATAGTCCCAGGCCACCCTATCGAACGCCTTTTCCGCATCCAAAGAGAGAAAGAAACCTTTTTGCGTGCCCGATGTGAGGAGATAGTGGAGATTGAGGGCTTTGGAGATGTTATCCCTAGCTTCCCTCCATGGCATAAAGCCAACCTGATCTAAGGATATCAGGGAGGGGAGAATAGGCAGCAATCTATTTGCTAACATTTTGGCATATAATTTGATGTCCACATTTAGTAGGGAAATTGGCCTATAACTGGTTGGGAGTGTGGGGTCTTTGCCCTGTTTCGGTATAACTGTAATGTGGGCCTCTAGCATGCGGTCTAATGAATTTTGGGAATTTGGGAGAGTATTAAGAGTAGTAAGAAGGTGAGGGAGTAGGGCCAATTGGAAAGATTTATAGTATTGGACAATGCCTACTTTCATTTGTTTGCGGGCTACTTCCAGTTCTTGCAGGGAGAATGGCAGTTCCAGTTCTCGCATTGTCTGGGTTTGAATTGCTTTTGGGGAGTAGGCCGCTAGGAACTCTGTAAGTAGGTGGGGCCGGGCAACATGACCATGTGAAGGTGAGTCTCCGGGAGTGAGGTTGTAAAGGTTCCTATAGTAACGTTCAAATTGATTGGCTATGTCATCATTTCTGGTGAACATGTTTCCTAAATTGTCATGAAGATGATGTATGGTATTGGAAGTTTGAGAGGTGCGGGTTGCTCTTGCTAACAGTTTGCCTGTCTTGTTACCCTGCTCATAGAATATTTTTTGGCGGAGTATGTAACGCCGACGTGTGCGTTTTCCCAACTCCTCCAGGAGAAGAGAATGGGTATGTTCCAGCTCCTGGAGTGTATCTTGTGCTAGCTTCTGTTTATGCTCTTTTTCCAATGATTTGATCCGTTCTGTGAGGGTAAGAATCAGTGCTTGGTGTTCTTTTTTGGCCTTGGCTGACATCGCCAGAAATTCCCCACGGATCACACACTTGTGTGCCTCCCACACTACATTGGGTTTAAGGTCAGGAGAGGCATTTTCTGTGAAGTAGTTTCCTAAGGAAGAGGAGATACGCTTTACGTTTAAAGGGTACTTTATAAGCGATGCATTGAGCCTCCATATCTTTGTGGATGAAATGGTGTCCGGGAGGAGTAGTGAAATTGTGATAGGATGGTGATCAGAGAGATACCTTGGCTTGATCGTAATCTGTTGAAGTAGTGGGAGGTCAGTTTGGTATAAGAAGAAATAATCTATCCTGGAGTATTTGGGGTGGGGCGCAGAAAAGATTGTATAATCTTTGTCTTTTGGGTGCAATGTACGCCATGTGTCATGCAGAGATCATTTGTGTAAAGACATCATAATTCGGCCTAGGGCCTTGTACGGTAGAATAGACCTGCCTGTGGATGTGTCAATCAAGGGGGATAGCGGGACATTGAAATCCCCACCCAGTATCAACATCCCCTGCTGGAAATCAAGTAAAAGGTCAAGTACTTTTTGAAAAAAGGTGACTTGGTGTTCATTAGTGCAGTAAATATTTGCCAGGGTGATCGGGCGAGAGCCCAGCACCCCTTTAAGAAACAAATATCTCCCTTCAGGATCAATAAGAGAATGTGAATTTTGGAATTGTAGATGTTTAGAGATTAGAACTGATACACCTTTGGTCTTAGAGAGGGGGTTTGTGGCGTGTATAGCAGTGGGGAATGTTTTACTGGACAATTTGGGAATTGAATTTGTGTGAAAGTGTGTTTCCTGTTAGAAAACTATATGGGCCTTGTGTTTGTACAAATCGGTCAATACTTGGGATCGTTTCTCAGGGTTGTTAAGACCTTTGACATTTAAAGAAAGACACTTTAGATGTAAAGGAGGCCTTCTGTTTCGATCCAGTTCCGGATTTCGAGTCATGGTTTAGAGCAAATGAGGAGGAACGTGTGTACGATCTGGAGAGGAGTGGGAGGGGGCCCAGAGAAAAAAAAAAGGGGGGGGGTTTAGAGGCAAAGTAGAAAGAGTCAGGAAAATGAAAGCAAAGCCCCTAGTCGAATGGGGTGACTGTAGGGTAGAGAACAGACAGATCTTTAAGGATATAGAAAAATGGAGAATTAGTTCTTCCAAGTAAAGAGAGACAGAAAGGTGAATCACCAGAGGTGAGAATAGAACAGCTATCTCACCTTGAAGGAAGAAAGAGTGCCGGGAGTTCAGTGACCTATTAATGAGGCACTGTGTGGGGTTGTAAGAAAGACAGTCGTAACCGAGGAGCTGCACTGAGGAGGACCATGAGGGCGAATTATAAAGGTGGAAGGGGAATCCGACAGAGAAAGGGATGCAATGTTGTCTGACACAGGTTGAGTTTACAACAACATAAACTAATAATAAGATTATACAAATCTATTTTGATGTTGTTAGAGGGGAGGTACGTTGTGAGGAAGAATATGCATGACATGGAGACCCATTCTGTTCAATCTGACTCTAAGCCCGATGTTATGACGGCGGCCACGATTTTCAGTGCCCTGAAGAAGTCACATGACGTAACACGTAGGCTATTTCCTGTATTGCTGGAGACACAGTGAAAGGTGCTTAGACGCCGCTGTGAATATTTTAAAGTTTTGTAGCTTTTTGGATATCTTTTTTATGGTTTTAATTGGGTAAATAAATACTACTATTTTACAATACTACACCATGAGAGCGTCTTGTCTCTTCCCTATTGCCTGAGACGCATGGAGTTCTAGGACCACAGGAGAGGGTGAGCGACCGATTGGTCGTACCGATCGTTTGCCCAGTCCGAGACTCGAAGGAAGCGTGGAAGTGAGGAATAGGACCCAAAGAAACCATGATGCGCACATGATCTTAACTAACAAGGTGAGAGTTCTGTGAGCACTTACTCAATCGGAGCACTCACTGAAGGAATCCTCTTGGGGTGAACACCCCCCTGCAAAAGAGATTCGCTGCACTCAAATGAAGCACCAATGATTTTATATGAACACTTGGAACACAAATCACAGTTATCACTATCACTACAGTTTTAAGTTGGACTTTTTAAGAGTGAAACTATTTGCTGAATTTCAATCTATTACAATTACTGTTTTATATCTTCACTGTCACTTTTAATCACTGGATTATATCACTGCCATTTTTAATGTTTTAGGCTTTATATAGCCAATGCTTTTATAAGATTGTACCCACTGCATTTTTAGTGAAGGATTTATTGTATATTGCACTTTATATCGTCTATTTATACCTATATATTTTTACATGCGTTATCCTCATTATTGTATATATTTTTACATCATACGCGTATATTTTTACATCAGAATAACGTATGAGATCACTATATATTGACACCTACAGAAATAGGCTGCGCAGTACCATCCATTCCTTTCAATTACATGCTCTCAGGAAGAGAGCGCTGCAGCCTTCAGGTACGTGTGTGTGATTCTCTACTGCTGACAGTGCTGAGATGGCTGCCCATGCCTGACTTCTCTGCCGAGTCTTGACTGAGGGACCCAAGAGTGAGAGAGGACATGCCCACCTCTTCTCTTGTTTGTCTATTCCTGCTTTTTTCAATCAGGATGCCCAGGCCCCCGGGTGCCTTGAGCAGTCGCGGCTGGTGTATAAGGGGTGCTTGGGAGCTGCCTCCCTGCTGGCTAAAAAGAAAAAAAAGTCAGCCCGGCCCCCCTGCAGGAGGCGCCAGTACATTGACTTTCTTTTTTTTTCTCGGCTCCTTGGCTGTCACCTGACAGCCAAGTAGTGAGCCTATTGGTCAGCTATTAAAGACTATGTGTGTGCACTATGTGTGGCTCAGTGTGATTGGATGTGGTGGCTGGGGGCGGGTCACTGTGGCAGCGGTCATGACTCCCGCTCCCACAGAGACCCTGATCGGTGACTGAGCGACGGATTGATGGGGACAGCCGCTCTCCGCATGCAGATGTCTGCAGACTCACAGCCCACTTGTCTGCATGCCGAACTCTGCAACACTCCTGCCTGCCTGCCTGCCTATTGGATGGGGTAAGTGCGGGACTTTTCCCGACTTCGGGGGGTCTCTGGAAAGTGCCCCCACCTGTGATACTGGCTGCAATTTGCCCCCACCTGTGTTATTGGCTGCAATTTACCCTACCTGTGATACTGACTGCTATATACCCCCCCTGTGATGCTGAGCTGTATACTGTGTCCTGTGATGCTGAGCTGTATACTGTGTCCTGTGATGCTGAGCTGTATACTGTGTCCTGTGATACTGAGCTGTATACTGTGTCCTGTGATGCTGAGCTGTATACTGTGTCCTGTGAATGCTGAGCTGTGTACTCCTGACACAATATGTGGAATACAGGGGACGGAGTGGGTGGATTCTATAAGGGGTGAAGCTTATTAGAAGTAGGAGGGGTCAAAAGGGAAGGGCGGGGCCTGGCACTCCCCTATCCTAAAATTTCACCAGCCGCTACTGGCCTTGAGGGGTGCGTTGGGAAAGAGCCAAAAAATTAGGCTGCCTTTTAGTTAGAATAAGTCACAGGTTTTAATTGTGCACCATTACAACCTTTTAGCTGCTGGCACCTAAAGACATGCTGTATCTGGTGGCAGGCGACGGGGGCATGCTGCATCTGGTAGCAGATGATGGTGGCACGCTGCATCTGGTGGCAGGTGACGGTGGCACGCTGCATCTGGTGGCATGCAACGATGGCACGCTGCATCTGGAGGCAGGTGATGGTGGCACGCTGCATTTGGTGGAAGGTGACAGTGGCACACTGCATCTGGTGGAAGGTAACGGTGGCACGCTGCATCTGGTGGCAGGTGATGGTGGCAAGTGACATGCTGCATCTGGTGGCAGGCGATGGTGGCATGCTGCATCTGGTGACAGGTGACAGTGGTGAGTGACAAGCTGCCTCTTGTGGCAGGCGATGGTGGCACGCTGCATCTGGTGGCAGGTGACGGTGGCAAGTGACAAGCTGCATCTGGTGGCAGGCAATGGTGGCAAGTGACAAGCTGCATCTGGTGGCAGGCGACGGTGGCATGCGGTATCTGGTGACAAGCTCAGGGTTCCCACTGATTCTGCATTATGATGAGTTGAACTATTTAATTCTATATTACAATGTAGTAGTGTAATAGAAACAATGTGATTTGATCATCTGGACACCATATCAAGCATGGTGTCAGGGTGATTTAAGTGCTAGCACCAGCCATTCGCCCCCAAAAGGTCGCACGTCGGCAAATTCCCTGTCAGTGTGGTGGGTGCCAGATATAGGATCTGCCCCAGGGGCCAAATGCTCTTGGTAAGCCCCTGCTCTTAGTGAAGGGAAATATAATTGACACCCCTGTCATATTCATCCTTTATTATGCATCCGATTTAGGGCAAATACAATTCTTTCAGTAATTATTTTGGAACCTCCTCCCAGAAAAAGAAGGAGCTCTTATAATGTCAGGAGACTCTAACTGAGCCTTACTGAGCCTTAGATCTTATTCTAGACAAAACTATTACACCAAGTAATTAATATCTTCTGAAAGGAAGCCACAATTTAGCAGATGTTTCTATACCAAATTTCCATGATTGATGCCTGGAGGGAAGTTATCCCCTTGACAACAAAACAATAAAGCATGCATTAGTATAAGTTTTAGCTATATGAATGCAATCCATCCTAGAACAATACATGCATTATGAATGTGTGTGCTTTATGCTTGGCTTGTCTCCCTGCACTTCTATTAGTTACTTGTCTTGGGTGTAATCACTTGCTGATAAGGAGTGTGATTGGTATACTTAATGGCCCACATGGCCTAAGTGTGTAAAATAGTGTACCTATATATGTTGCTGCTCTAATAAGGTGCCGTGTACCTTTAAAGGATAATATAGTGTGATTTATACACTATGTATACCCTTTGTCATCTATTGAACACTGCATGCAAGCCGTATATACTCCAAGTGGATGACCCCCCCATTGGTGGAAATCGATCCGTGGTACTACAAGTCCCAGACACACCATAGAGCGCATTTGACTTCTGTAGTGGAAGTCCCTACTTTCTGGTGAGTGCGGGGAAGTGCAGGAGGGGAGCACGGATTGCACCATAAATATTGCACAGATATTCATGAAGCACTTGGCACTTTATATGCACGTCTGTTAAGAAGATTGCTGTATGAACCGCTGTTAAGAAGATTTCCTAACCACAAAGGAAGAACTCATTTGAATGAATTTGACATGAATTCACATTGATCATTCACACTGCATATGTATTTTACAGAGATGATGTAAAAACCATGATCACTATATAATTATAATTCACATAACAATTCACATAACACTATTAGTCACCCGTGAGCCAATGGCTTGGCTTAGGGACACAGATATGATTTTATAAGTTTGTCTCGGTTTCATTACCTGCATATTAGAAGCACCAGCAGCTTTTTGATTTTTTCATAATTTTTATATGTTTTACAGTAATGGTAATTTTTCAGCAATATATTCATGGAACACTCAGGAAATGGTTTAATTAAGGACACTAAACGATTTGCACAAAGATAGCACCAGCACTTTTGAAGTAGTACGTAGCGCTCTTTATTCACACTATATAATACATGCATTATGACCCTACTTGACAGACTGGGTACATAAGGTGTGAGTGTGAAAGTTGTACCATGCACAAGGCCCACCGGAAAAGACGACCCCTGTGACAATCACCATCTCCGAACCTTTTGAATTATTGACCATGGACTTTTTGGTAGTCTCCAGTGAACCCTCTGGGTTTCAGTACATGCTGGTCCTTATCGATCACTTCACCAAATTCGTGGTGGTAATGCCTATTAACCACTTGACAACTGGGCACTTAAACCCCCTTCCTAACCAGACCAATTTTCAGCTTTCAGCACTCTCACATTTTGAATGACAATTACTCAGTCATGCAACATTGCACCCATATGATTTTTTTGTCCTTTTCTTCACACAAATAGAGCTTTCTTTTAGTGGTATTTAATCAGTGCTGGGTTTTTTATTTTTTGCGCTATAAATGAAAAAAGACCGCAAATTTTGTAAAAAATTGCATTTTTCTTAATTTCTGTTATAAAGTTTTGCTAATTAATAATTTTTCTTCATACATTTTTGCTAAAATTTATACTGCTACATATTTTTGGTAAAAATAACCCAAATAAGTGTATATTATTTGGTATTTGAGAAAGTTATAGCATCTACAAGCTATGGTGGCAATCATTGAAAATTGATCACACCTGATCACACCTGATATACTGATGGCCTATCTCATTTCTTGAGACCCTAACAAGCCAGGAAAGTACAAATACCCCCTAAATGACCCCATTTTGGAAAGTAGACATTCCAAGGTATTTATTAAGAGGCATGGTTAGTTTTTCGAAGTAGTCATTTTTTCCCACAATTCTTTGCAAAATGAAGATTTTTTTTTCCCACAAAATGGTCATGTTAACAGGTTATTTCTCTCACGTGGCATGTGCATACCACAAATTACACCCCAAAATACATTCTGCTACTCCTTCTGAGAATGGCGATACCAAATATGTGAGACTTTTACACAGCCTGGCCACATAGCCTGGCCCAACATTGAAGCAGCACCTTCAAGCATTGTAGGAGCATAAATTACACAACGTATAATCTATGAGGCATAGTGAGTATTTTGAATGGTTCATTTTTTTCCAGAAGTTTTTGGAAAATGTGGAAAAAAAATGAAAACACATTTTTTTTCCACAAAGTTGTACATTTATAAGATATTTCCAACACATAGCATGTAAATATCAAAAATGACACCCCAACATGCATTCTGTTACTCCTTCTGAGTATGGTGATACCAAATGTGTGAGACTTTTACATAGCCTGGCCACATAGCCTGGCCCAACATTGAAGTAGCACCTTCAGGCGTTCTAGGAGCATAAATTACACATCTCATTACTCAACCACCTATTACATTTTTGAAGGCCCTGGAGCAGCAGAACAATGGAAAGCCCACAAAATTACCCCATTTTGGAAAGCTAACACCCCAGCGTATAATCTATGAGGCATATTGAGTCTTTTGAATGGTTCATTTTTTTCCAGAAGTTTTTGCAAAATGTGGAAAAAAAAAGAAAACACATTTTTTTTACACAAAGTTGTCCATTTATAAGATATTTCCAACACATAGTATGTACATATCAAAAATGACACCCCAAAATACATTCTGCTACTCCTTCTGAGTATGGCGATACCAAATTTGTGAGACTTTTACACAGCCTGGCCACATAGCCTGGCCCAACATTGAAGTAGCACCTTCAGGCGTTCTAGGAGCATAAATTACACACCTTATTACTCAACCACCTATTACATTTTTGAAGGCCCTGGAGCAGCAGAACAATGGAAATGCCCACAAAATGACCCAATTTTGGAAAGAGAGTAGGCCTCGCTTGAGGCTGCCGCGTGAGAGGACGGGTCGCCGCCATCTTGGTACACCCGCTCGTTCCGGACTGAGAAAAAATCAGTCAATTTCTGGGGCGCCGTCCGCTGTGAGCCTCTCTTCCTTTGCTCCCCGGGTGGGGAAGACATTGAGGGATCCGTGGCCATCGTGATCGGGCTCTCCAGTATGCTGCTTCGGGTTGCTTTGTGGCTTTCGGCCGGAGCTCAGCTAAAATGCGGCCGTCTCCTCCGCCGGCTAGACACGCCCTGGGTATGGTGTTTTTAATCAAAGACAACGTTGTCTGATTTTAATTAATATCACACCTGTTGTTGCCACAACTTTTGCATTTTTGTAATAAAGCTAACTATTATACACAATACTGTGGTGCTTCCCACAGCTCTCTTGGAGTTACAGTACCCTCTCTTTGATGGATCTTTCCCCTCAAAATCCCCCCCTGTTTGCTCATGATTTTTGGTTCTATGTGGTGAAATTCCCCCGGTTTTGGATGAGTCAGTGAGTGTTTTTCTCATTGATAAACCATATGTCAAGGAGCTCCGGCCCTTTCCTTTTCCCCCTCCCACATTATTGGAGCCCAGATGTCATTTCAAATAGCCGCAGATGGTAAGTAACGGAGGATTCACAGACAAACCAGGAAGCAGCGTCAGGAAACCATCAGTGGTGCTCAATACTGGAGTATATGTAAAATATAAGGCAAATATAAGACACATTATTGCAATACTGTAACAATCTTGAATTTATTAAAAACGTAGTATGAAGGAAGCAAAAACAGCACACATCTATACTGCCTCCACCAAATGTATTTCACCCACTACTAAAACTAGCAACTAAATACAAAATTTGTGGTTAATACTCTATGTAGTGCATAAACAATTGTATACAACCATGTTCAATGCAAACAATATTTCATACACTATAAAACTATCAATAAAGTGCAAATATAAAGTGTAAATGTACAAAAATATAAACAAATGTAAACAATCTGTGCTGAAAAAAAATGCTCATTGCAAAAGGTAAACACCTACTATAAATCAATACGTTCTAAAATGTAAAATGCATCAATATTCTAATATAAACCCCATGCATGATTGAGTCACATTTGAGAGAGGATTTGGGAGCAGCTACAGAGAGTCTGTTCAGTTGGATTATTTCACACAGAGCGTTTCTGCTGGTTTATAATTTAAGCAGCTATTGTTTCTGGTGAGTGAACTGGGAGCAAATGGTAAAGGAGCACATCGGGTGTTAGTTCACGAGTATAGAATATTCATTTTTGACCACTGTTTTGGACTTTTTTTTTTTGATCTATAGTAGGAGTTCACCTTTGCACTGAGCACTTTTTTCAGAACAGATTGTTTACATTCGTTTATATATTTGTACATTTGCACGTTATATTTGTACTTTATTGATAGTTTTATAGTGAATGAAATATTGCATAGAGGAGAATTTGAGGCAAGAATGGACTTTAATGGTACCATACAAAAGTTTGGGATACAAAAAATAGGTATAAAAAATGTATATGTTGGGGGCGCATGCGCGGCGCGGATCAGGAAGGAAGCAAGAGCTGAGAGCTCCGCTAGCCGTGGAGAGTTTAACACTTCCCTGGGGACACTAATCACGCTATTCCAGCTGATATTGTCCCGCTTCCCCAGTGGAACTATTGGCGCATGACGGGGAGGAAAAAACGCCGGGAAAAAACGGCCCAGAGATCCCTAACTACCTACTTGCTGCGGGTGAGAGAAACCACGAGGATGTCCCAAGATGGCGCCCGAGCGGAGACGGCTCCGAGCAGCGCGCAGGCCGCGGCTGTGTCACCTACTCACTCAGCAGGAGACGGTGAGTCCTCGGTGCACCTTACAAAGGCGGACTTAGATGACAGCCTCTGTGCCATTTATGACAAAATAGCCCAGAAGTTCCAGCAGGAGCTACACAAATCCACTAGCACGCTGTCTATGGAGATTGCAGCGCTGGGCAGCAGGACTGACTTATTGGAGACAAAGCACGATGAGCTGAGCCTAGCTTACTCTGACCTGAGAAAGGACCATGAGACCCTAACTGAGACGGTATCGCAGTTGCAAGCCCACATAGAGGATTTGGATAACAGGAACAGGAGGAACAATCTTAGGGTTCGGGGGGTCCCCGAGACGGTCACTGAATTGCATCAGGCGGTACAGAGATTGTTTCTGTCCCTCCTTCCGGACGCTTCCCCAGCAGCGTTCGCCTGGGATAGGATTCATAGGGCTCTGCGCCCTAAACCTCCTCAGGAAAAACCACCCCGGGACATAGTCCTCTGTCTTAAGGATTTTGTGACCAAAGAGGAAATCCTTAGAGCATCTAGAAACACCCCCCATATTCAGCTTGATGGAGTGACGGTACAGATCTACCCGGACATCTCCCCTACAACCCTAGACAAGCGCAGAAGAATGAAGGAAGTCACTTCGGTATTGCAGGCAGCGAGGATCCGCTATAGGTGGGGATTCCCGTTCAAGCTACAGGTCCCTCATAACGGTACGACCTATAACGTTACCAACATCCCAGAGGGCAAAGAACTTTTAGTTAAGTTGGGTCTTATGGATGCTGCTGAGCTCCCCAGGCTACCGTCTACCCCTCGCCCGTCCCCTATCTGGGCCACGCCACCCCCAAGAAGGGGTCCTCGCAACGGCCGCTAACTCAAGATTGACTGCCTAATGACCCAGAACATACCCGTCATGATAAGAGCATTCAAATCTTTTCTCTCCCGGCGATTGGCTGATTGACTGTCCCGTTCGCCTGGTTGTCTTCCCCCACTCTGCATCGGTTGCCGCTGAGAAGATTTACTCACGGAGGTTTCACTGGAACTTTGCCAGCTTCCCCCAGGACAGTGCGTTGGTGGACTTGGCTGTCGGTGCAGAGTGCTGGACCTTTGGTCCAAAGTTGCTTTTCTCTGTTGGTTGGGGTGGAATCTATTCCCCTAACCCCAATGGTTCATGCGGACGTTGTCCCCTGGGCTCTCTGGGAGGACACCGGTTTGCTGAGCCCAATGGTTGTCACCTTAATTTTGTTTGTTGTTTTTCTTATCCATGTTTATCTCAGGTTATCTTATCTTTTCTCTTGTTCTTTTATTTTTTTATTCAGAAGGCATCAAAATGGTATATCTGTAGTGACTAATAGCACCGAATTGACATTTGAAAGTGGCCGTGACCTGAGGAGACTGGTGGAGGCTGGTATGATGGTAAGCTGGTGGGCTGGTGGTCAGTTAATGGCTTGTTACCCGAGGCTTGGATTCTGTGAGAGGGTAATGCTACTCATTTTACCTATGAGATGGCTCTGACAATAATCTCCCACAACCTGAAAGGTTTTAACTCTCCTCTCAAGAGGAGAAAGGCCTTCAAATCATATAAGGCTCTTGGAGCGGATATACTCCTACTACAGGAGACACATTTTTCCAAACATGGTCATCCAGCATACCTTGATAAGTCCTTTGGACAAGCGTATTTTACCACCTATGAATCCAAAGCCAGAGGGACTGCCATTTTATTCAAAAACAATGTGATGTTCCAACAGCAGCAGGTTTATAGGGACCCTGAAAGTCGCTTCACTATTGTTAAAGGCTCCATACATGGAAAGGAACTCACCCTAGCCTCGGTGTATGCTCCAAACAAGTCCCAGACATCCTTTTTCAAGGAATTTTTTCAGAAACTAGAGTGCTATCACTCCCCACATATGTTAATAGGCGGGGACTTTAACCTTGTGGCACACGCCAAATTAGACAGAAGCAAACAGAGCCCTGCCTGTAATGCTTTCCCCAAATCTTTACAGCGCTCTCTGCAGTCCAACCAACTGGTGGATGTGTGGAGGGCGCACAATACAGGCTCAAAGGAATACACTTTCTACTCGTATCCCCATGACACCTACTCCCGCCTAGATTATATTTTTTCCACCCCCGTTTTGATGGCAAATTCCACTTCCTCCCATATACATATCTGCCCTTGGTCCGACCATCAGATGGTATCCTGCAAACTTTTGGGTATAGGTATCCCCTACACCCCTGGATCATGGAGGCTCAATGAGTCATTACTGACAGACCCCATCATACTTAAACAACTGTCAGATCACCTAGAAGAATATTTTAGACACAATGATAACGGAGAGGTCACCCCCATGACATTATGGGCAACCCATAAGGCGGTGATGAGAGGTCACCTTATTGAAATAGCCACTAAACGGAAGAGGGAGAGAGGCAAAGACATTCAAACCCTGACACACGATCTAGCTAGACTATACCACTCACATAACCTGACCCCGTCAAGGGACTTGCGCACTCAAATAGAGGTTAAGCGATGAGCACTAGACACCTTACTCTCAGAACACACGGAAAAATCTCTACGATGGTCCAAGGCGCGTTTTCTGCTTTATGGGAATACTGCTTCGACCATGTTTGCCAGGAAGTTGAAACAGGGCATTCAACCCCCGCATATTTACAGACTCAAGGACAGACAGAACAATATTACTACCCACCCTAAGGACGTGCTAGACATCTTCACCTCCTTCTACAAAAATCTATTGTCCGCCCCCCCGGCTGCCTCGGGTTCACCCCCGTTAGACTGGCTGAATAACATCACACTTCCCTCCCTGACAGAGGACCAATTAAGTGTTCTAAATGCCCCTTGTACAGGCGAGGAGGTGGTGGAGGCTATTTCCTCTTTAAAACCATCCAAAGCACCAGGCCCGGATGGCTTTACAGCTCCATACTATAGGAAATTTTCTGCCATCCTTACCCCTAAACTTCAGAAGATGTTTAACTGCGTCTTGAAGGGAGACTCCTTTCCCCAGGACATGCTACTGGCGAACATGTCCCTGATACCAAAGCAGGATAAAGACCATACCATGCCCCAAAATTTCAGGCCAATTTCGGTCATTAACAATGACCTTAAAATCTTTAGCCGTATCCTAGCGAACCGCTTGGCACAAGTTATCCCTTCCTTAGTTTCCCGGGACCAAACGGGCTTTATACCCTCCCGGCAGATTACAGACAATATTCGTCTGGCCACCAATATTATTCAAGATGCTGATAACTGTTCCAGACAGGTGCTACTGCTGGGCCTAGATATAAATAAGGCCTTCGACAGTGTCCTTTGGCCCTATTTGGACACAGTGCTGGGCAAATTTGGCTTTACTGGCTCATTTTTAAACGGCTACAAAGCCTTATATCGACACCCTAAAACCCGCATTAAGCTCCCAGGCTGCAGCTCAGAATACTTCTCGTTGGGCAGAGGAACTAGACAGGGCTGCCCAATGTCCCCGCTTTTATTTGCCCTTGCATTGGAACCCCTCTCTAGGTCCATAGCTGAAAACCCCAATATTATAGGCTACCACAAAAAGCACCGAACATATAAGCTTAGCTTGTATGCAGACGACATTCTGCTGTTCCTATCGGACCCCATTAACTCGATCCCAGCCTTGGAGGCAACCTTAGACGTTTTCGGCCGTCTGTCTGGCCTAGAGGTCAACCCTAGTAAATGCACTGCTCTACCTCTTAACTTCCAGGCCCAAACGCTGCGTACGCTGAGGGAGTCGTATGCGTTTGCTTGGAACCTTAACACTTTACCCTATCTTGGAGTTAAATTGGCCCCCTCACTCAGTTTGATGTACTCTGCTAATTACCCACAAATCTTTTCTAAAGTTAAACAACTTCTCTCCCAGTGGGCCGTATATAGGATCTCATTTCTGGGTCGTATCCAGGCAATTAAGATGTCTATCCTTCCCAAGCTGCTGTTTTACTTCAGATCGCTCCCACTATATGTCCCTAAGAGTACCATATCGAAGTTACAGACTGAGATTCTCAAATACATCTGGCAAAATAAAAGACCACGCTTACAGATGCGACTTCTATATAGACAGAAATCTGGGGGCGGGTTGGGATGCCCTGACCTATGGAAATATTATCTTGCAGCCCGTCTGGTACACTTGGCTCAGTGGCATGCCTCCCCGAACTCAATACCATGGTTACAATTTGAAAGAGGCTCTGTGGAACCATATCACCTTCCAGGATTATTGTGGTCCCATACACTCCGGTTGAGAGAGGTGTCCCCCCTCCATGCAGTGGTGGGACACTCCCTCCGCCTCTGGTATCTATATGGGAAAAAGTACCACCTGGTGTCCTCGCCCTCACTTCACACCTCCTATGTGGGCGACCCAGATTTCCCCCCTGCTTTTGGGGCTGGGTCGGACTACGTGGGCTGGATGGGGAAGGGGATGGTGACATTGGACTCCTTTCTGCACAACACGACATTTTGCACTTTTGATCATTTGCAGCAGACTTACGCTCTTCAGCGTTCAGACTTCTATAAATATTTACAAGTCAGGCACTTTTATGCCAGGATTGCCCCCCAGATAATAGACACATCTAAGACAGAATTTGAGCTGATATGTGATAATACGTCTAGAGATGGGGGACTGATTTCCAGAATTTATAAACTACTGGCTGACCATGGGACACCGGGTAAGACCACGGCTATGCTAAATTGGGAGGCTGAGATGGCCCATCCTTTCTCAGAAGAAGAATGGAGGGACATGGTATCCAATATGCACAAATGCACTCTCTCCACATCGGTGAAGGAGACTGCCCTCAAATTACACACACGTTGGTATTATACCCCGGTCAGGGTCCACAGATTTTACCCACTGGTCCCAGACACCTGCTTCAGGGGATGTGGGGCACAAGGTACGCTCCTCCATATCTTTTGGAGTTGCGATGCCCTGCAGCCCCTTTGGCAGAAGATCTCCTCTCTGGTGCACCAGATAGTGGGCTTCCAGGTTTCTCTGACGTACCCAATGGCTGTGCTATATGCTGATTTACCAGAGGTGCCTACAGCTCGTCAGAAACTGATTCACACCCTCTTCTCGGCCACACAATGGGCAATTGCCTGTAATTGGCGGTCCCCCGCAGTCCCATGGTCACAGGTGTGGTCCCGTATGGAATCAATTAGACTGATGGAGCGCATACACCATACCTTGACTGACTCGATGCCTAGCTTTGATAGGAAATGGAACCACTGGCCCACCAGCCCCAGCCCCTCATGAGCAACTCTGGTCGGTAAGGCCAGGATATTGCCATGGGACGCCTTCAAGGTCCATGTCAATGTCAGCAGCTATTTCTGCAATATGCAGTGGATGCCATATATGCTACTAGTCTCGCTCTGGTTGGTTGCTATAGATTTGGTCACTATGGTTTATTTTTTCCATTGTTTCTTTTTTTTTTTTTTTTGGTTTTGCTCTAACTATTATATCTTCATATGCGGATGAATACACGCACGGTCATAGTTGCGTTACTCACCTTACTCTGTTGGTGTGTATGTATTGTCTGAGTTCATTCGCTCAAATGAAGTATTTCACTGACTTCCTTTATTACCATGTGAACAAAACTGCCAAGTGTGAAGATATGTGACAGTTATTTCTTTTTTGTTTTCCTTCTCTCTTTCTTTGGTTCCTACTCAGATGCATATATGATTGTATGAACAAATACCTTCAATAAACGTTTGTAAAAAAAAAAAAAAATGTATATGTTTTATTACAATAACAATTTTAAAACACACATATTCATTAAAACCACTTCCCGCCCGGCGTATTAACAAATGACGTCCGGGCGGGTGGTTCATTATCCTGACTGGACGTCTATTGACCCACAGGGGCACGCACCGCGGCGATCGGTGGTGCCGTGGGTCAGTCTAACCCACTGCATTACCGACCGAGGTAAAAGGCTTCCGTGGAAGCCTTTTACCATGTGATCAGCAGTGACCAATCATGGCTGATCACAGTGTAAATAGGAAGGGCCGTTTATCGGCTTTTCCTCTGCTCAGGTCTGCAGACCTGAGCAGCGGAGAGCCGATCGGCTGCTCACCTGATGGGGGGCTGCACTGAAAATTTATCAGTGCAGCCACCCTCAGGAACACCCCACTGGACCACCAGGGAGCCTGCCCAGGACCACCAGGGAGCCCCCCCCGGACACCGCGAGGTGGCCGCCCAGGACCACCAGGGAGGAAATGAGGAGGCTGTCCAGGACCACCAGGGAGCCCCCACTAGACCACCAGGTAAGGGCAATGTAGTGCACTGTAGGGATGGCACTGTGTCCATATATGATGTCTGCCAGTGCCATCCCTAACAGTGCTGTATGCACCAGTGCCCACCAGTGCCACCTATCAGTGACCACCTGTGCCCACCTGTGCTACCTATCAGTTCCCACCTGTGCCACCTAAAAGTGCCCACATGTGCCACCTAAAAGTGCCACCTATCAGTGCCCAGCAGTGCCACCTACCAGTGCCCATCAGTGCCCAGTGCCAACTATCAGTGCCACCTATGAGTGTCCATCAGTGCTACATATCAGTGCCCGTCAGTGTTGCTTATCAGTGCCGCCCATCAGTGCTGCATATGTGCCCCATCATCAGTGCAACCTTATCAGTGCCACCTCATCAGTGCCAATCTGTACTGCCTCCTCAGTGCCTGTCAGTCTAGCCTCATCAGTGCCCATCAGTGTAGCCACATCAGTGCCCATCAGTGATGGAGAAAATGTACTTTATACAAATTTTGTGACAGAAACAAAGAAAAATGTTTTTTTTTTCCAAATTTTTGGTCTTTTTCTTATTTATAGCGCAAAAATTAAAAACTGCAGAGGTGATCAACTACCACCAAAAGAAAGCTCTATTTGTGGGAACAAACTGATAAAAAGTTTGTTTGGGTACAGCGTCGCACGACCGCACAATTCTCATTCAAATCGCAACAGCACTGAAAGGTGAAGGTGGGCAGGAAGTGTTCTAAGTGCCTGGTATTGAAGTGGTTAAAAAAGACAACAAGACAATAGGGGTCCTGTATTTGTGGCTCTATATATTCACAGATGAGGCTCTATTGAAAAGATTGTACCATCTGTACATTATCTACTCGACATGTTTCGTGGAAAAATCCCTGCTTCTTCAGGAGTTTTTTTTATAAACACACAGTGTTATAGAGCCCATATCAGTATCAAACTACAAATGAAAGAAACAGAGCATTAATCATAACGAATTGACGTATACAAGAATAAACATCAACATATTATGCATGGTGATATCCCCTACCCAGGACAAGGTCATATGCACGACCCATAGGAAAGGTCTGCACCGGCAGGCATGGGTGCCCCACACACAGGGGACACAGGACCTCAAATCTGGTTAAAAAGGATTGGCAAAGGTAAGCAAATATGTGCAGAAATACTAGGCAGCAGTAATGGTTAAATCAAAAAGGTATTATTAACACACCATAGCGCCAGCTGCGGTATTCTGAAGGGAAGACTCCAAGAAGTATGGTTGAAGAAATATTTAAAGAGATTCAGCCAAAGCACACTGCAAAGAATAGACGGACAGCATGATGAAATTCAAAACTATTCAGAAGATGCCTGAATGGGCGCACATATACAATGAACATACTTCACCTTATGATTAGAGTTGAGCGAACACCTGGAAGTTCGGGTTCTGCTGGTCCGTCCGAACTTCGGGACAAAGTCCGGGTCCGGGTCCGGACGGAACCCGAACGATCGCACGGCCTGGGCCTGAAACAGGGCTTCAAGCCTGCCTGGTCGTCTTGGGCTTGAAGGTCCACAAGCGAGTTGAGATTAGTATTCCACTTCATACAAGTAACATATACACGCGGGTAAGTCCGTAGAAGACTTATCAAAACTTAAAGTAGTACGACAGGCAGATAAGAAACGTCACACGAAACCGACTTAGAGAAATTTATAAAGAAGTTGGTATGAAGAACCTCAGAAGGGAAGTCTTATGGCGTCGACCGCGATACCACACAATTATTATGGAAAAACTAAATTGGTAATGACGACGGATCATAAAGACGTGTATAA
>BLSH010375179.1:182623-196314 GCA_018402905.1 Glandirana rugosa
CCCTTGGTACTTACGATTGTACATGACAATGTATGACTTCGTCTCCTACTAGGGGAGGGAAGTCTCTGACCTGGCGTCCCGTTATAAGGTTGTACTATTGCCGGGGATTTGTGTGGAGGTTCTACTGGTCACGGAACGATTTCTTCGACTCCCATTTCCACTACCTGACCGGTTCGTACAGAGGTCTGGATTTGAGATAACTCGTAGACACCCCGTAGGAGTTTACCTTCCACATCCTCGCGTTCCAGAGATTGTAGGTGTATGTCTGGTTTCCGGAATAGTATATATGATCCCCAATTCGTTTACCGAATTCTCTAATAGTTTTTCCTACATAGAATGCAGTACATTGACATCTCATAAGGTAGATAACACCTTTAGTTGTGCAATCAGCGAATTGACGCAATCTATGTGTCTGTATGTGGATGTTAGAGACCTTGCGCTCCTACACCTTCCATTTGAGGATGCCCCACAGATGCTCAATAGAGTTTAGGTCTGGAGACATGCTTGGCCAGTCCATCACCTTTACCCTCAGCTTCTTTAGCAAGGCACTGGTCATCTTGGAGGTGTGTTTAGGGGCCGTTATCATGTTGGAATATTGCCCTGCGGTCCAGTCTCTGAAGGGAGGGGATCATCCTCTGCTTCAGTATGTAACAGTACATGTTAGCATTCATGGTTCCCTCAATGAACTGTAGCTCTCTAGTGCTGGCAGCACTCATGCAGCCCCAGACCATGACACTCCCACCACCATGTTTGACTATAGGCAAGACACACTTGTCTTTGTACTCCTCACCTGGTTGCCGTCACACCCGCTTGACACCATCTGAACCAAATAAGTTTATCTTGCTCTCATCAGACCACAGGGCATAGTTCCAGTAATCCATGTCCTTAGTCTGCTTGTCTTCAGCAAACTGTTTGCAGCTTTCTTGTGCATCATCTTTAGAAGAGGCTTCCTTCTGGGATGACAGCCATGCAGACCAATTTGATTCAGTGTGTGGCATATGGTCTGAGCAGTAACAGGCTGACTCCCCACCCCTTCAACCTCAGCAGCAATGCTGGCAGCACTCGTACGTCTATTTCCCAAAGACAACCTCTGGATATGACGCTGAGCACGTTCACTCAACTTCTTTGGTCGACCATGGTGAGGCCTGTTCTGAGTGGAACCTGTTCTGTTAAACTGCTGTATGGTCTTGGCCACCGTGTAGCAGCTCAGTTTCAGGGTCTTGGCAATCTTCTTATAGCCTAGGCCATCATTATGCAGAGCAACAATTCTTTTTTTCAGATCCTCAGAGAGTTCTTTGCCATGAGGTGCCATGTTGAACTTCCAGTTACCAGTATGAGAGAGTGGGAGCAATAACACCAAATTTAACACACCTGCTCCCCAATCACACCTGAGACCATGTAACACTAATGAATCACATGACACCGGGGAGGGAAGATGGCTAATTGGGCCCAATTTGGACATTTTCACTTAGGGGTGTACTCACTTTTGTTGCCATCGGTTTAGACATTAATGGCTGTGTGTTGAGTTATTTTGAGGGGACAGCAAATTTACACTGTTATACAAGCTGTGCACTTACTACTTTACATTGTAGCAAAGTGTCATTTCTTCAGTGTTGTCACATGAAATGATATAATAAAATATTTACAAAAATGTCAGGGGTGTACTCACGTTTGTGAGATACTGTATATGCCATATACCTACTTACATTTTTTTTTGGGTATCCATGCACTTTTGCTTGTTTTATCAATTGTCTCTCTTCTCAGCATTTTATTCACTTTTTTCTGTTTTTTTTTAATTGGTCATACTTTTGTATTTAGGTATAGTCACTGGTTTATTTTATTTACAATTGTTCTTTTCTTTTTTTTCCTGATTGTTTCTGCTTTCTTTGTCAGATACTTCTAAACATGAAATGTTTTTAATCCAGTGTTAGAGATTGCTTATTACAGCGTAATCTGTGTTCCGCTGTGTATAATCACAGTGGGAGCAGGTCGCTGGTGGCACACATGCACGCCCCAGTCCCTGACCCTGTTTCCAGTTCTTGCCCTTATAAAGTGCATTTTTTAGCTTATTTTAAGCTGTTTTTATTGCTGACTGATTTAATAAACTGGATAACTGGATTTGTGCTATGAGAGTTTTTTCCATCCATCCACATGTATTGATCTGGCGATTTAACATACTGCTGAGGAGTCTTGCCCACCGGAGATCAGGATACAAGGCAGACCTGTTTATATGCGATTTACCCCTGCAGGGTGGTCCCTGTCTGGTGAGTGAGGACATAAGAGGGGAGCAAGCGTGGATCCACTTTATTTGCACAAGATTATGTTGTTTACTGCACAAGTCACTTTGAATTGACACATGGCACGGCTGTTGAATCGTGTGTACAGAGAAGTTGGGCCAACAAAGCTGTACGTGCAAAACACGCATGCTCAGAAGTCAGGAACGCCCGGAAGTGTCCGTTCGTGGAAACCTACGTTCCTAATTAATAAATCGTATTCACCTGAACTTCCTCTTTATACGCTCTTAACACGTCTCTACTTCCGGCTTGTTGAAGCTTTGTTGTACGATTACTTGACTCATGTCAGTACGCTAGACACAACAGCCGATTTTGGGCAAAAGTTGAATGTGCGGTCGTATGACCGTCGCACCATGTGTACGAGGCTTTAGTCAGTTTAAAAGGAATCTTGCCTAAGAAGCAGCAGAGAGCAAGGAGGACAGTGTGAGTACAATACATCAGCACACCCAGGGATTCACACGGGCAGAGACTGCCACATGTAACAAGCCTTGCAGGAGAACAGCATTGTGCTTAACCCTTCCTATCCCTTGCCCTGGGAGATCTTCGGCGCAGCCAGGTGGGTTGGTAGAGAAGCTGCCAGGTGGGCTGGTAGTTCCTGCAGGTAGTAGAGCTGAGATCCGTGTCTACTGTAAAATAGGATATACTCTTGTATGCAGCTTACCACACAGTGTGTTGCTTTCTAAAGGGACTGAGAATTCCTAGTGCTTAAGGCACCTTTTGTTTTTTGATCTTTTTGAAGACTGTCAGTGTTCAGGAAGGAGGACAGTCTAGCATCTTGTACATAGGGAGGAAGTCGTCACTAGTCATTGTTTCAGTCAAGCTGGGCATCCCATAATTCTTATTCCACATCCAAGTTATCAGCCCTAATAAAACAACAAAAAACAAGCTCAAAGACTGTTCCTTGTGTCTGGGTGAGAATGCAAAATGTTGGTTGCCTGGCTGTTCAGGAGTGGGGAAACCAGTCATCAGCAGCCCTTGCAGGGGTAGTGCTACATATTTATATTCTATACAAAGGTACAGAATAGGTAGTGGAAAAAAATATGTGTTTGCTCTCTGAATCATATTTAGTTTTAATGCAATCACATTAAAAATGTTTCTGAACTAATAAGAAGACACCCCTGGGGTATGACAGGGATGGTCAAACCACTGCAACCATGACTTTCAGAGATATTTCATGCTATCTTTTACAAGATGTATCTCCTTCAATCAAAATATTTTAGTGATAGATTTTTGAATTCATTGCTATCTTTAACATTCCAAGATAGAAAACCTACCAGGTGTTAGTTGCCACCTTACAATCTGGTGATAATGCATGGGAACCGAGTTTGATCTCAAGTCTTATATCAGTGTACCTCTGAGTGAAAAAACAGTAGGTGAGAAGTGTCATAAAAATGACTAAATCTGTAATAGCAAACTATAATGAAGAACATGACCAACAGTAAACCAACATAATTATAAACCAGGCACGAAAATCTCAACAGGGTATCTAGGTACCTGCATAAGCACAGCCCATGTATACAGGTGATTTATAGACGCCATTAAGAAGTAAAATATTGTTAAAATGTGGCACTGCTGCACAGCATTGTCACATTTTAACTATATTTTACTTCTTTATTTTATTATATAAACGCAGGGCGTGGGAATGCACATTACTGCTAGCAGCCACCTAAGCATTGTTATTTATTAGTTGTTGCTGGTTTTTGCAAGTTTTTACATATTTATTTTTTATTTTTCACAGCAACATGTAAAGGGTAGTGCGGGATTGACACTATAATGTTGAGCAAACCAAGCAAAGTTTGGTTCGCTGGACATTCACTGAACACTTGAAAACATCTGCAAACCCTGGAGGAGGAAACCCTATTGAAGTCTAAGGGAGATGAACCCAGTGATTTCTTTCTGGGCTTGGATAGCTGGGCACTGCCATGCCAAATGTTTTTAAAAATATCTTTCACTCTAGGAGCAGGTCTTTTAATGTGGCTAAAAGTGGTTGTAAAAGCTAAAGTTTTTTTTTTTTACCTTAACACATTTCCTCCAATTGAGGTAAAAAAACATTTACATGCAGCCCCCCTCCTCCAAATACTTACCTAGGCCTGATCTCGATCCAGCACTGTGGCTCCAGCCATTGGCCCCTGCTGCTGTCAATTAAATCCAGTGACGATGGGGTGGAGGACAGGCTGAGCCGCACTGTGTGTGTCAATAGACGCACACAGTGCGACTAGGGATCGAGCACACGCAAGGCAAGGCAAAGTCCAATACAGACCTAAAATCAGTCTAATTTGTCTAATATAGATAAAAAGTATTATAGACCTTATGTACATATTGTATTGCAAAATCCTGCTATCTAGTGGCCTATTGCAACAGGTACATTAAAATTGAACCCCCATCCAAAACCAAAAAAACACATGTGCATGGGGAAGTCATATCTTTAATGAACATTATTTTGCTTAAAAAAAAAAGTACCTTTCTTCTACTTCTTGGTTTTCTGGGGCAGTGGTAAAGTAGCCAGTACCTTCTTGCTGCTACTCTGGGGAAGACTACGTCATCAGCATTTTCCAGAGAGTTCTCATGGTCAAACTGCAAAATCTTGCAAGGTTTCACAAAATCTTGTGTGATCTTGAATCATTAGCAGTGGGAGAGTGGCTTAAGCAGATAGATCTACGTATCAATGTTTATTTTTCTTTCAATGATCGCCAGGCAACTGATGCTGGATTTACAATACTGGACTCTTTTGGGAATGGTTATTTTTATTATTTTTTAAATAAGGGCTTGTCAAAAACGTGTGTGTTTATTTACAACTGACTCTTTTTTTGTGAATGAGTACCCCTTACTCAATCATGAATGGGGTATACCTGGGGGCTCCTTTATCTTCAATTGGGCTTTTTAGATTCCAATAAATCCCCCCCCCCCCTTACGCACCAACAACCACCAGTTCTGTGTGGTGGGGAAGAGACCTTTTTCCTCATCAACTTGTTCCTTCCTTACATGACAGCATGTTGCCTTATTGCTTGCCCTTTCCTGGCCTGCAAGGATGTGTTCTCAGATTAGGTTCTGGTATGGATTTTGGGGGGAATCCCGCAACACCATTTGTGCAGATTTGCCCCTTTAAAATATGAGCCAGATCCAAAGGTTCTAGTATTGATTTAGAGGAGCGACCCCTTGTAATTTTTTTTGTATAGGGCCTCCCTAAAATCCATGCAAGATCACAAGGATTTGCTTCATGACAGTCTGGAATATATTTTGGGTGGTCCCTATTGTATTATTTACAAAAAAAGGGAAGCACATTTTTTTAAAGGCATACTGCAATTTTACTGTTAGGAGCCAGGCTGGGACAGAAGTGCCGTAAATATCACACTATTTAATAAAAATGGTAACATAGAACAAACAGAGCAAACAAAGTGAAAACATAGCCAAGGTTCGGTAGCCAGAGTGGATGGTTGAAGCAAGCCAGCAAACAGGGATCCAGAGACCAGCAAGGTCAAATAAACAGCATGCAGGTACAGGAGCCAGAAGGGAAGTCAGCCAAGCAGAGTCTTTTTTCCAGGAACCAGAAAAAATGACAAACAGGTAAAAGTCTTTCACAGGAAACCACAGCAGAGATTTATCCAGAGATGATGACCAGGCAAAGGTGTCTGAGATGTGATCCAGGTAGTTTATAGAGCTAGGAGAGCTGGCTAACAAGCCGGATATGGACATCAGATGAGACAGAGTGAAAGACTGGCAATTAACCCTCAGCTGATCAGCTTACTCTGAGAAGGGAGGGCTGAGCTCAGCCCTGACATTTATATTTTTAATGTTGTACCTTCAGCATTAATAAATTCACTGCTCCCTGCAAAACTTTTTTTTTTTAATTTTGCATTGGAACATGTCTGCTGAGGCATTTTTATTGCATTGGTACATGTTTCCCAGGGCAGTGTTCTCCTCTTATTCTATTTTTGACACCCCTTGGTTATTAGCACAGAACATGGGCGACTTAGTAGTAATGTGAGAGACAGAATCTATAGATACAAACTGTTAAAAAGATGTGACTGAAAGGGGGACGATTCTACGGTACCCACCCCCCCACCTGAGAAAACCAGAATCCCACCCCTAAGGGGAACAAGCTGTGGACAACAGGTCCCCGGGGGGGTGAGTCAAGACCGCAGAATACCCCCCTCAGACTTAGATATATACCGCAACTTTTTTAAAACCCGTAAGTGATCTATAGGGCTTTAGCGGCTCTGGAAACCAGCGCTATCAGAGATGAAACCCGGACTATTAGGGCAATAATAATGCAGTGCCATAGCAATAGCCCAGGCTCATAGTTATATAGTTATACAGACAGGCCCTAGCGTCCGAGCTCGGACCTAGGGTAAGCTTATGCTAATCAAGCGCAAACCTTATGACTAAGACCAGAATGGAAAGGAAGCTTTTAGTTGCTAAAAGGGGAAGAGACAGTTAGGATAGGGACAGAAGGAAAAGAAAGAACAAGACTAATTAGGTGAAGTGAAGTGAGGCACCAGGGGACTAAGTATGGTATTATGATATAAATATCTCATATTAGTAGGTTAAGGTATTTTTTCCAGGGCTCCCAGATTAAATCGAATTTAGATGAGGAATCAAGGATTATGTTGGCGAGCCTCTCCTGAGTCATGATCCAGGAAACTTTTTGTTTAGCAGCAAAATAAGAGACCGAAGGGCGTTTCCAGGCCCTGGCAATTGTAATTTTGGCTCCCAGTAGGATGAAGTGAGCCAGTTTAAAGAGGGGCCTAGAAAGACCGTCCGGTTTAGCATTGAGAAGGGCCGTTTCTGGGTTTTGGGGGATCGCCCACCCCAAGATCCTTCGTAGGAGGTTAAAAATCTTATTCCAAAAGCCCATTCCCACCAGATGTGGATAAAGGATCCCATAAGTCCGCAACCTCTGAAACAAAGATCCGAAGCACTCGGGAACATAGTCGCCAGTCTGGTTGGGACCAGATACCAGCGCATGAAGACCTTAAGATTGGCCTCCTTCAGAGTGATATTATTCATCCCTTTAGAGGATCTCTGAAATAGGGAGTACCATTTATCCTCATCCCAAGCCACAGCTAGGTCTTTTTTCCCATTTACTCACATATGGGGGTTTAGCTGAATTCTCTATCAGTGATGCATAGATTAATGAGATGCCCCCTTTTTGGTCCTGAAGTTCGGAACACCACTTCTCATATGGGGTGATGCCCACTGAATCATTTCTAGACCTCCAAAGCGAGGCCAAGAAATGATGTATTTGATGGAAGCGGAATTTCTAAGAAAGCGGCATATCCAAATTACTAATACAGTGTGATAAAGAGATAGGGCCTGTGGAGGAAAAAAAGTGTCCGATGCGAAAAAGGCCTTTATTTGTCCACCAATGAAAGGCCTGAATTTCAAGGCCCAGGGGAAATTGAGGATTGTTGAACAGGTGATTAAGAGTGAGATAAGGTTGGCGAAGGATTGGGGGTCTCGACTTGCGGGGAGCCCCAACCAGAAAGTCGATAGTATTTTGCGGTACTGATTGTCTCTCTATTCCAACCCAGTCAGGTTTGTCTCCCCTAGAGTAAATGACTGAAAACTGTGCTAATTGGGCAGCTTGATAATATTTAAAGAGGCAGGGTAGAGCTAGACCTCACTGGGAACGTTTCCTGTAAAGAACATTGGTTTGACATCTATAGCCCTTCTGCCCCCAGACAAACTTAATTATACCGGATTGTAAGTCCTGTACTTGCTGTTTCCTTAGGGAGATTGGAAGAGATCTGAAGAAATACAGGGCTCTAGGGAGTAATGTCATCTTTACTGCATTTATTCTACCAAGCCAGGAAAGACCCTCCTGGTCCCACCTAAAGAGGTCTTCCAACAGTTTCTTAAACAAAGGGGGGTAGTTAATTTTGTATAGATGTTTGAAATTAGCTGCCAGGTTGACCCCTCAAATAGGGGATATGGTCAGGACTCCAAGAGAACCTATAGAGCTCTTTAAGCCTCTGGACTGTAGGGGCAAGTGTGGAGATTTTTAAAGCTTCTGATTTAGACCAGTTTACATGTAATCCCGAGATCCTCCCAAATTCTTGAAGTAATTGTATAATATGGGGGGGTAGAAGTAAGGGGTGAGGTGATGAACAAAAGCAGATCGTCTGCGAACAGAGCACATTTGTGTGTCTGCCCGCCACACCGTACTCCCTGAATGTCAGCGTGACCTCTGATGGCTATTGCCAGGGATTCAATCGCCACTGCAAAAATTAAAGGCGAAAGGGGGCATCCTTGTCTGGTCCCCCTGGCAATGTTAAATGGATCCGAGTAGCAATTTTGCATTTTGACCTGAGCACTAGGGTTGGCGTAAAGAGCCCTAAGGGTCTTGATGAATTTAGGACCAAAGCCCCATCTGGAGAGGATCTCAAACAAGTAAGACCAACTAAGGGTGTCAAATCCTTTTTGTTGGTCTACGGAAAGTATGTATCCTTCACAAGGGAGTCCACCATCCCAATTAGAGTTTAGAAGCGAGATAATATTAACTGCTCTGCGGATCTGGTCCGGACCTTGTCTATCTGGGATGAAACCCACCTAGTCTTTATGGATATATTCACCTATAAATTTGGATAACCTATTAGCCATGATCTTAATCAGGATTTTTAAGTCATTATTAATTAACGAGATGGGTCTATAGTTGCAAACATTCGAGGGATCCTTATCCGGTTTGAGAATAACTGCAACAGAAGCTAAATTAGCCTCTTTCTGGAGCTTAGTCCCATCCTGGAGAGAATTGAAAAATTTAGCTAAATGGGGAGCAACAGTGGGACCGAAGGTTTTGTAATAGCCCGATGAGAATCCATCGGGCCCAGGAGCAGACCCCCTCTTGAGGTTTTTGATTACTTCTATGATTTCCGCTTCTGTGAACGGTTGTTCTAGGGAGTGCCTATGATCTGTGGTAAGATTAGAAAGGGGAATATTATTCAGAAAAGTATCCTGCAGATGGTGAGGAGAAATATTCTTCTGCTCATAGAGATTGGCGAAAAATTTCTGAAAAGAACTCATGATCCTATGAGGATTCTGGGTCAAGTCCCCCATCTCATCTCTTATCTTTGGGAAAGTAAAGGATCGAAACCTAGGGGACAACCTGGCAGCCAATTTGGGACCTATTTTGTCTTTTTGCAAATAGAAGTGGGCTCTAGACCATTGAATTTGTTTCTCAGTTTTGGTAGTCAAGGCAAGGTTAAGAGCTACCCTACCTGCTTCCAACTGGGCCTTAGATTGGGGGGATGGGTTCTTCTTATGTGCCTTGGAGAGCGTTTGGAAATCCTGCTCTAATTTCTCAATGTCACTCTTCCTCTCCCTATTGAGCCTAACTGCCAGCTGAATAATCTTGCCCCTCATCACCACTTTATGAGCTGCCCAGAGTGTCGGGGGAGAGACTTCTCCATTGCCGTTCAGCTGAAAAAATTCTTTAAGATCCTTCTCCAGTAACATACAGTGTACTGTATTGTTTAATAAGGATTCATTCAAACGCCAGCGAGGTTTCCCTCTCAGGCCTGAAATCGCTTTAACTTGTAATATGACTAGAGAATGATCTGACAGGGGAGAGTCTCTGATAAATGCTTTAGCAATCCAGGGGATGACTGAGGCAGGAATAAAGATGTGGTCTATGTTAGCCAGGCTCTGATGGGGGGGCAGAGTAGTGTGTGTAATCCTTTACTCTAGGGTTGCATTCCCTCCATATGTCAACAAGCCCCAAATTATGGAGGAGCTTCGCGAGTTTGAGGCTATTTTTGGTTGGACGAAGGACCCAGGAGTGACCTCCTCTCGACTTGTCGAGCGAGTAATCAAGTGCCATGTTAGAATCACCCCTATTATTACACTCCCTTCCAGGTGAGGGGAGAGTAGCTTGAACATTGTTTGAAAGAATTTCAATTGGCCCTGGTTTGGAGCGTAATAAGAAATAAAGGTGAAAACAGATCCCCCCAAGTCTCCTGATAGTAATATGAACCTACCCTCAGGGTCTTTGATCTCTTTCTGAGGTAAAAATGTTACGCCTGTTTGGCGAAAAATATTCCTACACCTCTAGTCTTATTTGTAGCATTAGCAAGGAAAAATTGGGGGTATTTAGCATGGAGAAACTTAGGGATGAACTGCCTTGGAAAATGTGTTTCCCGCAGCAAAAGCACATCAATATGCTGTGAGTGTGCCGCTGAAAAATACCTTTTCCTTTTCATTGGGGAGTTGAGGCCTTGAACATTGTGTGTAGCAACACTAAGTTGCCCCATAGGGTTACCAGTCGTGGCCATGAGTTAAGGAGGTAAACTATGCATCACTGAGGAAAGGCTTACCTGTAACCGTATGCAATTACAAGAGAGCCTACCAATGACGAAGCCAATGAAAGAGGTCCCCTGGTGCCTGGGAGAGAAAGAAGAGGTTAAGAGAGTATTGAACGAGAGGCAAAGATAAAGAGATAAAAGATCAAAACGGAACAGAGGAGGGAGGGGAGAACCTACCACCCAAGTCCTCTGAGGTCTGACGCTGGGGGGAGGAAGACTCAACCCCATAGTCAGACAAGTACCAAGTTGTAACTGCCCTAATGGCAGTAATACCCCTGACTGGGGAAACACCCACATGCGATTCCCCAGGACAGAGGGAGGCGCATAGCAACCACCTCAACCTAATCCCGGACCCATAATAAAAAATAATTTTAATTCAAAACCTAAAGGGAGCCCGGATAACCTTAGCAAAAGAGAGATACATAAAGCCTGCCCTATGTGGGGCCCCTCAAAAGGCGAACCCCGATCAGGGGAGTCAGAGGGAAGCCGAGCCACCAAAAGGGGCACAGCTCCCCTCCGACCGTCTCAGATTCGGCTGGCGCAATTAATATATAGCAACAAACTAAGGACCCTTGGGGTCCTCAAAAACATAAACACATCTTCCCAGGATATAACTCTCTATTTTGCAGTAACTGCTATCAGATCAAACACGTCGAGTCACCCCTCCCCCACCCCCCGCCAGGCGGACGTAAGGGTGGAGGAGCGGGAAAGAGCAACACGACAAACCTCTCAGATTTAGGATTATTAGAACAAAGTAGGAACAAATATAAACAAGTAGAGTGGATAACCACAATAAAAAAAAAAACTCTTCCGTATAGGAGTCACTCAGAAGGACCTAAGTTGAAAACATCTCGTAGAGCGAAGGCTTAGTGACCACAAGGTGACCAACATTTAAACACCGAGATTGGGATCAGGAGTCAAGGGGGATGAGAATCCTTGGAGCGCTTGGGTTTTTGGCTCCCCCATAGCTGGGGAACAGGACTCTGAGGGGAGGGTCTCTTGGAGGATCCTGCTGCTTTGTTGGACAGCGTGAGAGAGGAGTCCTGTGAGATAAGATTAAGGCGTAATAAGAGGTGCTCTCCTTCTTGGAATGTGGAAAAGTCATAATTCTTGCTCTTGAAAATGAAGGAAAGGCGGAACGGAAAGGACCACCAGTATTTGATAGCCAACTTCTGGAGGACTTCTAGGAGAGGCTTCATGGATCTCCTTTTTTGGATGGTGGAGGGAGATAGATCCGCAAAGATTTGGACGGGATGATCTTGGATGGATAGGTTAGGGGAGTTCCTTGAAACTTTCATGATCTCCTCTTTCACACTGTAAAAATGGGGTTTCACCACTATGTCTCTAGGTAGACCATCTGAGCGAGGGGGAGGTAGCGCTCTATGAGCTCTGTCAAGTTCCAGACGATGCTCAGGAATGTCCGGAATAACATCTTTGATAAACTCAGTAACTGCTACACGGACGTCCGCAATGTTCTCAGGGAGGCCCCTAATCCGGAAATTGTATCTCCTGGAACGGTTTTCAAGGTCATCTATTTTGGACAGTGCTGTTTCTAGCTGGTCTTGAAGGTCCTGGATGCGCACTGTGTTCTGATTAGCCCCCACGCCCGTTTGTTCCGTTTTATGTTCAATTGCCTCAATCCGGGTACCCAGATTTTGGAGATCAGCTTGAATAACTGAAGTTATTTGAGAGGCTGTTTGGGCCAAACCTTTTGAGAGCATCTTTGAAAATACCTCCATCATTAACTGAAAATCAGCATGAAGTGTGGGGGATAGAGGACCGGGGGAAGCAGCAAGAGGATTGGCTGCTGCTGGGTCCTTGTGGGGGGTTTATATTAGTTCATCAAGAAGTGAGATAGTGGAAGCTGGAGACAGGGTCTGGGCAGAAAGTTGAGTTCCTGGAAGGGGGCCAGGAGAGGAATGGATTTGTGAGCCCCCCTCTGTCCCTGCTTCCATGTCGTCTCCTCTGTCACCTGTCACCTATGGAGATCCCAAAGCAATGGGATCTACTCTAGTGACTGATTTATTAAAGCCCGGCTGGCGTCATAATTCTCTTCGGACTGTACCTTACTCCATTGTGGTTGACCCCTTCAGGGGTATTTGTCCTTATTTTTCTTCTGAGTTAAATAGAGAGGGCTGACCAAGCAACAATCAAAACTCTCTTTGCCTAAAAGGAACACTGAGCTCCAGGGTTCCGTGGGCTATTGTGTGTTAGTTCTGCTGGCTGGAGGCCCAAAGCTATGCCTGATATGAGCGGCTGGTTATTGTGTAGTATCACTGGGCTGGATTGAGGGCAGCTGTATCCCCAGGAGGGTCTTAAACTACAGCAAGATGGCTCAGCCTGGCCCCCTTGTCAGACCTTTGTGACAGGCTGCCTGCCGCGCTTTATAGATGCGGCCGCGTAGGCCCAAGCCGCGGCCTCGCGTGATGGACCGGCCGCTCGCGGGTGCAGCGCAAGCGCGGTCCAGATTAATGCGGCTCAGGGGGGTCCCCGCAGTCTTGCTAGGCTTCTGCGAACCGACCAGGGTGATACCTGTCTCTGGTTCGTGCTAAGAAGGGCCCGGTTGGTCGAGTCGGTGCGGAGCTCTGGTCTCACCCGTCCATACCAGACGCTCCGCACATGCGCACTCGCATTTTCAGGATATTTTTAATGTTGGTCCATAGGCTGTTCAATAATCTAATTGTGGGAGGGGTTGGCGACAGATGGGAGAAGCCGGACTCCAGATGAGCCAGTGCTGTCTCGGCAGTGTCCTCTGGTACAAGTAAGGCCCTGATGGGGTCATTGGGGTTAAAAAGGCCCCAGCCCCCCATTTGTTGGGCCTGGGCAGCAAGATAGTAGATTTTTGGGTTTGGGACCGCTAGCCCAGCCTTATCCTTACTCCTCTGGAGTGTGGATAAACTAATGCGAGCCTGTTTTAGTTTCCAGATCAATTTTCGAAATTGGGACTCTATCCGCAGAAACCACCCACCCGGCATCCACACCGGATAGTAGTGAAATATGTAAAGGAGTTGAGGGGCCCACACCATCTTAATTAGATTCACTTTCCTCGCCACCGATAGGGGTTTACACCATGCTATGCATTTATCACAAAATTTACGTA
>BLSH010375200.1:697-24275 GCA_018402905.1 Glandirana rugosa
TTTTTGTAAAAAAAAGTAGCCAAAACCGACTAAATATAAGAAGGAGTATAAACACAATTTTTTTAACGTTAGCTGTAAATAACTAACCAAACGTGTTTTCACCAACGCAAATGCCTACTACTCTTAAGTAAAGACCCCAAAAATAAAAAAAAATAAAAAATGATCATTACCGCCGCTAGACGCTAAAAATCGCCATGACGCTATAAAGTCGCCTGTATAGCCTGGTAAAACTGTGAAAAAACCCTGGTAACCGTTAATATGTCGCTAGTCACGATATTTTTATATCGCAGTACCGCTAAAAATCGCAGATCGCCGCCATTACTAGTAAAAAATAAAAAAAAATAAAAACCCCAGAAATGAATTCTCATCATCCGTAAACGCAACCACTTTTGTGCAAACCAATCAATAAATGTCGATTGCAATTTTTTTAACACAAATATGAGGAAGAATATAAATCAGCCAAAACCGATGAAAAAAAATGTTTTTTTATATATTTTTTTTGGATTTGTATTTTAGCAAGAAGTAAGAAATTTGGGTTGTTTTGCAAAATTGTCGCTCTTCTTTTTTTTATAGCGGCAATCAGAAATGACGCAAAGGTGATCAAATACCACCAAAAGAAAGCTCTATTTGTGGGGAAAAAAGGACGCAAATTTTGTTTGGGTACAACGTCGCACGACCGCACAATTGTCAGTTAAAGGGACGCAGCGCCGAATCGCAAAAAGTGCTCCGGTCCTAACGCTGGAAATCCTTCCGGGGCTGAAGTGGTTAAGTCTGGGTGAAAAAATAAACCAAACCATTAAAATACTGGAATCCAGTCTAAAGAACATTTTTCCTTCACTGTCTTGTGTAAGCACTTAGGTAAGGAAAACACAGACTACTGTGTGCAGAGTCCATTAAGGCCTGCACAAAAAGTGCTAAAGGGCCACATGTGGCCCCTAGGGTCGCAGCTTGGGCACCAGGGCCTTAGAAAATGGCCGGGTGTACCCAATTAGATATTTAGGAGATTGTGAAGGATTTCTCTGCCATTTCCACAGTTGTCCAGGAGGTTTGGTTTTGACTTCCTAACAACTCTATAGTTTCTAGTAACACATTTGTCTTCTTTTAGTTGTACAGAAATTTGGTCTTTTTCATTCCATATTTCCTTCTTGTGGTGAACATGGCAATGCATCTGGTATTCCAGAAATTGTGTTCAGTTGACCAGTTAGGTGCATCAATGGGCCCAAACATGTAATGCTGCCAATATGCAATCACTTTAAAGACCTCTGATGATCCTTTAACTGACTTGTATGTCAGCGGAGTGTGTGGATCCCAGGTGCACAACATGTAGTCAACCCAGCATGCCCAACAAGCACTTTTATGTGTTTTTGTATCCCTTCAAAATAAGAGCAGCAGAGTTCTATATATAATAAGAGACAGAGTCTCTGCCATTGGGCCTGTGAGTGACGGTAGATAAGGTCAGCTCTGGGAGGGGCAGGACTTATCTCCAACTTGGACAAAAATCATCATTCTGTAAATTGTGTGCCCAGGATTCAGGTGCTCCTCGAGTGCAATATGAAATAGAGGATTACCTATGCCACACATTATGATGCCTGGGTGATGGCAGTATGGATCTGGGTGTTGGCAGTATGGATTGTTTGGACACATTGACATACTTTAAAGCAGTACTAAAGCCACAGCACATTCCCAGAAGCTCACAAGCTTCACTCTTGTTGCTCCATTCACAATTGCTGACTTTTTCTCCTCTGATTTTTTTCTCTTCTGTTGACCAAGCATCCTATTCCTTCTGTCACTTTCTGACCATTGATGATGCATGAGCACTAGAGATACATTGTCCTGGCACCTGGCTCCATTCTCATTATCTTAATGAGTGCATAAAGAAAAATGATTCCTAGCAGGGAGGTAAAGAAGTCTTGGCAGACGATCTACCTGCTATGAAAAGTTTTTAAGTTTAGCTCTGCTTTAATCAACTTCCAGACATTGGCAGTGCCACAAGGACAACAACTCAGGAGTCCGGTGTGGAAAATACCCCCTGCAGACCCGTCGCTGTTGATAAACTGATTAAAATGAAGCCAACAATTCAGTATATAGATATATTACCCCTTTCAGGACTGTGGATTTGTTTTCTATCAGATCCCTTTAATCTTACCCTATACTCGTAATCTTGAATACACACATTGCAGACACGTGTACTTGGAAACCTTCCTAGATGTAAAATCAAGTTAGTGAAATGAATGACTTTTTTAGGACTATCCACAAATGTCACAACTAGTAGCAAAATCTATTCCCAGTCACTGAAAGTCTATATAAATTTAAGGTCCTGTATGTAAAATAAGTGCTCATAGATATGAAGCCATTGTCTCCTAATCAGGCAACTATAGTTGGACCGGAAAGTATTTTTCTGAGCAGTATAGGACCTTTGTAGACCATATCCGACTGACTGATCCCTAGCCAAGAAACCATTACACATAATAGATTTTAATGGTTAAAAGTCAAAAAAAGCATTTCAGTTCTGGATAGAGGGAAGGAAAAGTTATACCCTCATTCAAGTTATTACTGCTATCTGTGTGCCCATTAGGAAGCTAAACGGCTCTATTTCTTTTGGTGACTATTATGAAAGCAATATGAAATCCAAGTTTGTTGTCTTTACAGAAAGAATCAAAGGTAAATCTTCCTAGTGAGAACTGTCTAAGACAAGAATTCCCTTCCCTTTAGGGATACTTCTTCATTTCCTGTTGTGACTCAGAGACAAGACGTGAAGGGAAATCTCTTAAATGGGTCACAGATAGTAAAAATAACCCAACAGGGACTTTAACCATTCCTTACACTATCCAAACCCACAAAAAATAGTTTTGCCTTTATAACCTGGACTGTAGCTGATAACTGCTGTGGAACTTCTTCCTTTGTTGCTGCTGTATTATCCTTCTGCAGTTTGGACAGGGTTAAACTGCATATTCATTAATGTAGTAGTGCAGAAGCCATCTTTAAGGAGACCACTTTGTACTGCTCATCTATTGAGCATCTCCAGTGCAGGGGGCAGCCATCTTGGCTGGGTCTGGAGAATGGTGATTGGCTGATGCAACAGAGCAAGGGGAGAATGAACTGGCCGGTTGAAGAAAGGGAGCTCTGTTGTGCCACAAGCCTGTAGAATACAGGGAGAAGGCCATTGTGGGGATGATGTGCTGATGCAATAATTTTCCTGTGCTGGGCAGCTGAGACAGAGCTCCACAAGGTTGTCATCATACTCTGTGCAAAGCTACATGTGAGGGGACGGTACTGGAAGCAAAAAGCAGGTGTTTTGGTAATAGAGATTGAGCTGCTGCTGTATGAATGGATCCTTGCTATAGCTGACCACAATTGGGTGAGAACTCAAAGTAGCAGATAGACTGAGAACCTGATCCCTGGGGGGGGGGGGGGGGTAATTTGGATGCCTAGTGAGATCAGACTGCACTAAATAGTGCCCCCACCCAAGAAGGAAAAGACAGACTGCTTCAGTAGAAATGAAAGAGAGAGATTATCAGCAACTTCTATTCCTGTCTGACTTTAACTGAACTTTTACTGAATCAGATCACATGTCCAGAGACCCAAAAAAGGGTGCCCTAGAACGTATAACATCATACATGTTAATCTTTTCTAACTGGGAACTGTTGGGCTTTTTTCATGGGCCCCAACTTTGCCGGCCAATGTTTAATCTTTAATATGCCGGGAACTGTTGTGCTTTTATCATGGACCCCCAACTTTGCCGGCTAATGTTTATTGTTTTTATTTTTTTTAATCATTTACTGGGCAGTGGGGAAAAAAAACGGAATTGTTTCAGCAAGTTAGGACTGTCTCTATATACTGTTGTTAGGTAAATGCAGTTAATTTCTGTTGATTACTGAATAGTCAGAATACTACAGGTGTTTAACCATATCTCTGCTAAACCTCTCCTTTTAGGCTATGCTTGACCTAATACGTTTTATGAAATACCTCAATGTGTGTTGGTAAGTGCTGGGTGAGCAAAGTGTGTCATCTTCAGGTGTGCAGAGAAAGCACAAAACAATTCAGTGGCTCCTCTGGGGATAGAGCTACACCTTTACATACACTTTAATCTCTACTATTTTACTTATGGTCAACCCACATAGTACAATCTGGCTGTACAATCTGTATAGAGTCAAGTTTAGATTTATCAAAACTGTGTAATAAGAGGACCTACCCAATCCAGCCTAAAACAAACTACCTACATCAACCAAGCAATTTGTATCCAATGAAGAATCCACTTGTACTACATAGTTATTGGTAGATCTAAAGGGGATTGTATAGTCAGATTGTGGAGAGCTTTAGATACTGTAGAATCAGTGGCTAAAAAACTCTGCAAGGAGCATTAACATGCACTCTTGGCTGAAACAGCAATGCATGTTTATGTCAAAACCGTGCTACAGTAAATATGGTGGAACCTTCAGGCCACCATCTTATTCATATGGAAATCTAAAATCTGGAAGCAGCAAAATGACCTTGCTGGCCACAGCACCCTATAGGATTCATGCTTTCATGGTATAAACTGTACTAAAAAAAAAAAAAAAAAAAATCTGATTGGTTACTATTAGAGGGGGCTTTATGGGGGCTTTAGGCTGTAATGCCTCCACATAATAATTAGCCCATCTTATTATTTATTCCTTAAGAAGGGGGCCCATGCATTAAACTAAGGTCACTGTCATCTGGTTATGATGGGCAACACCAATACATGCATTCTTTAAATGAATTCCATCTGTATCAAATGTGTTTTAGAATATGAAAGGAATCCACTATTGACAGGAACTATACTTAATTAGCAAGGACTTGTTCACACCAGCCCGCATGCTAAAATGTGGGCGTGGGCTGATGTCCATTGTGTAGGGGAAGTGAAGGGCAGTGCTTTGAATTGTTGCAATGCAAAGAACTGAGTACTTATTTTTTAAACTTTTTTGACACTCCATTCAAGCCTATGAGCCACAGCATGTTTGCAATGCGCTGCGGTGGAATGCAGTGCCTGTCTGCGTTTTTACACTGTTCACTGTAACCCCCCACAATACATTGTTGTGGTATGAACCAGGCACATTGCAAACAATTATGAATGGGCCCTTACATTGAGTCTGCATTGATCTATGCAGGAAATAATGGTTGATTTACTAAAGGTAAAAAGACTATGCACTCTGCAAAGTGCAGTTGCAATCTGCAAGTGCAGTTGCTCCAGAGCTTAGTAAATGAGGTAAAGCTTCATTTGGCAAATTATACCCAATCATGTGCAAGGAAAATAAAAAAAACAGCATTTTTGCTTGCAAGTGCATTGTGCAACTGCACTTTGCAAAATGCACAGTCTATTTGCCTTTAGTAAATCGACCCCTTAGTATGAACAAGCAAAAACTTGCAAAAAAAAAAATAGACTGTGCACTTTGCAAGTGCAGTTGCTTCAGTAAATGAGGTGAAGCTTTGCGCTGCAAAGAATACCCAATCACCTGCAGGGAAAAAATGTAATTTTTGCTTGAGCATGATTGGATGATGGAAGTCAGCACAGCTTCCCCTCATTTGCTAAACTCTGAAGCAACTGTACTTGCAAAGTGCACTGTCTATTTATCTTTAGTAGATGAAACCCTATGGGGGAGATTTACTAAAACTGGTTCACACAGAATATGGTGAAGCTGTGCAGAGTAACCAATCAGCTGCTAACTTCAGCTTATTCGAGTAAGCTTTGACAATAAAACCTGGAAGTTGATTGGTTACTTTGCACTGCTGCATCAGATTCTGTGTGCACCAGTTTTAGTAAATCTCCCCCATAGGAGTACATTTACTGAAGAAAAATAGACTGAGCACTTTGCAAGTGCAATTGCACTCTACAAGTACAGTTGCTCCAGAGCTTAGTAAATGAGGGGAAGTTGTGCTTACTACCATCATCCAATCTTTGCAGTGTGAAGCTTCACCTCATTTACTAAGCCCTAGCGCAACTGCACATGCAGAGTGCACAGTCTATTTATTTTTACTAGTTTTTACTTGTACCAGTTTTAGTAAATTATTATTATTGTTATTATACACGATTTATATAGTGCCAACAGGTTGCACAGCGCTTTACAATGCAGAGGGGGACAGTACAATTACAATACAGTTCAATACAGAAGGGTCAGGAGGGCCATTCTGTCAATATATTTATAAATGAAGATGTAATAATGTATAGTTACCACCAGATGGCACACTGGTACAGCTGCCTCCGTTCTGGCACGGCTTCCTCTCGCACGCATCAGGATAGAGCACACAGCCGAGTTTTAATTCGGTTAATCCGACCACTTCTGCAAAGCTGCTTCTCTTGTTCTGAAGAGGCAGTTCATTGTTATTCAAGACGACAGAGTCCAAGCATCCCTGGAAGCCGCCCAAGACCTGTGTACTCCTTTTGTCGGTCAGGCTTCGGACATTTTCCACCTGCACCTGGGCTCCGAAATAAATCGAGCTGTCGGTGCCGAGGGTCTGGAAGTAGAGCGGCGCCTTGCGACGTTCCACGTAGCTATCATCCAGCGACAAGCTTGTGAAATTCCGATTCAGCTCCAGAAAGACCGAGTGCCAATTCCCATCGTTCACCGTCCGGCCAGAAATTCCCAGGATTCCTGGCCCGCTGCCACAGTCCAATTGGAACCATAACTTACCGTCCACAATCTGCGGGAGAAGAACAAAAGAAGAATGCAATGAGCGAAATCCATCGACTTATCAACTGAAAACACTAAGCGTCATGTGACAGAGATCCCGCCTGGGTGACGGCGGATAAAAAGGAACAGAAATAGAACAAAAACACTCAGCCACTTGGGAAGTTACATGGCGGGGAAAACAGAAACTTGATTTGGGCTGCGGCTAAATCTATCTGGATTTTCCATTATATTGCTGTATCTGCAGACCTACGGCACATAAGACAGCCACACCAACTCCATTAAAGTTATATAAAGCCCAAACTTTGGATAGAGAAGGGTTAAAACCTCTACTAGTTGAATTCTTGTTGTTTGTGCACCATCAGGGAAATTTCCCTTCACTTCCTGTCCCAGAGGCACAACAGGAAATTATCCCAAAGTGAGGGGCGTTCCCCTCTTAGGCCCCGTTTATGCTTAGGTGGCTCAGAGGCAATAGGGATGATTTACTAAAGGCAAATAGACTGTGCACTCTGCAAAGTGCAGTTGCTCCAGAGCTTAGTAAATGAGCAGACGCTCTGCTGACTTCTATCATCCAATCATGTGCAAGCATTTTTTTTAAATTTCCTTGCACATGATTGGGCATTCTTTGCAAAGGGAATCTTTACCTCATTTACTAAGCTCTGGAGCAAATACACTTGCAGAGTGCACAGTCTATTTGCCTTTAGTAAAGCAACCCCAATGTGTCACTACCTGAGCACCTGTTTTAACCACTGAAAGCCCACAGGACTGTGCTGCACCCGGTTGCATAGTGGTCCTGTGCACTTGAATGGGTTGAAGCAAAGTACATAAGTTATATCATTTTCACGGCGCTGTGTACTAACATGGCCACTGGCGTTAACAATAAAAGCAACCTCACAAACAAATTAGTTAGTAAACCTATCAATATATTCAAAGACACAGATGCATTTGTTCATCAGCATGGGAAGAAGCCAGCCAGGTCCAATATGGCTAACATGTTTCAAGGGGTAACCCCTTTTCATCATGTCCACTGAAGAGAAGTTGCTGGTTGAGGCATTTTCATAAATCGACACCTCCCCAAGTGTCCATCTCCAGGTTTCCCTCTCTGCTCAGTGATCCTTCCGCTAACCCCCACACCACTACTACATCCACAACCCCCACATCAAATCTTATATTGACATAGCGGTGGGCATAGGTGTGCACAGCCTATTGCATTAGGGTGTGCGCCCCAAGTCTCAAACACGCATTAACACCACCTTCTGTCCCCCAACCACCCACCTGGTGCCATCCCTGGATAATGCTAATACACATGGGGTGATTAGGGGGTGCCCAGGCACACCTGGAACACCCTGTGCGCACGCCTATGGCGGGGGGTGAGAGGAGAGTAAGGCTCAGTTCACATATGCTGTGGGCTGCGGCTCACAGCAGGGGGTCCAATGCGTCCCTGTTCACCAATTCAGGTGTGAGTCAGGTCCGAATTTTTCCCTAAATTCACAGCTGAATCGGAACCAAAGACGCACAGGACCCTTTTTAAACACGGACTGCGGCTGCCCCGGAGCTGTGTGAACCGGCTCCATTGAGACGGTCACACTCTCCTGTCATGCGAATTGGATGCGGTGTGTAAACCCAGCCTTAAGTTTAGACTCTCTTCTTTTCAGGAAACACAGTTACTTTTTGCACCCAACCAAGGTTTTCTATATATTACACTTTATCACATTTTAGCCACTAGATGGAGCTGACAGTCATATGAATTAACCCTTTTGCCGCCAGAGCCATTTTTGTGGTTTTCGCACACATGTTCAAAAAAATCATTTTAGGCCTGAAGATGGCATATACCTCCAAAACATGATATATTTTCTGAAAGCAGACACCCTAGAGAATAAAATAGTGGTAGTTCTAATTGTTAATGAGACACAACATTACTGCAAAGGTCTAGGAAATACAAAATCACAGCAAAAAACGCACTAAAGAAACTTTTAGGGCACACAAACTAAATATATTGGTCATTTTTCTGGTAAAACATAAAAGATGAGGTTGCACCAAGTAAATAGATACCCAACATGTCAAACCTAAATTTGGTCCAATGAAATGGCAACAAACTTCAATATCCTATATTTTCTATAGGCAACGGTTTAAAAGACCCCTATAGGTCATCAGTTTAGAGTTACAGAGGAGGTCTGGTGCTAGAAATATTGCTCTCATTATGTACATGTACAGTGATATGTAACATGTGTATTGCAATCAACTTTTTCATGTGAAGGCGCCCCTGAAGCGCGTGTTTACATTCGTACGTGTGTGTATGTGGGAGTGGGGGGCCACAAAATATTTTGGGGGGGGGGGTTTATGTGCTTGGGTGTAACTTACATTTTTTACAATTTAGACATTTCATTTACTTTTTTTATTCAAAATGTGACAGGTTCTCATTAATGAGACATCCGGGGTCAAAATGGCATTGGATGTCTCCCCTGTGCACCACTGTATTCCATCATGCTGGTCCCGGGCCCGCAGATGGGCAAGTAAAACCTGGGATATAAGTCAAGGATGTATGAGTGGGGGGAGGGGGGGTGGCGGGAGCGCCTGTTACCAAGGGGGTGTGGAAGTAATATCCGGTGTCTGTACTGCTTCCATCTCATAGCCAGAAATCATCTTGGCTGATATACACAGGCTGGACAGATGTTCCCTATATTTTCTGTAATAGATTTGCTGCTAGGTCTGTAGGTTGTATGGACTTAACAGCGGGAAGTTTATTAAACACTCCCGTGACTGCAGCCACCGGGAGGTCCATACAACATACAGACCTAGCAGTGAAAGGGTTATAATCTATTAGGCTGGATTCACACCATTACAAATTGGATGCGGATTCCCCACATCCAATTCGAAATAGCAAGAGGTTTTGAGCAGCTCTCTATGGAGCCAGTCCAGTTCACATATCTCCGTTGCGGCGCCGGTGCAAATTTGCACAGGAGCCCTGTGCGTCTTTTGGTGCATTTCAGGTCCGAATTCAGAAAAATATTCAGGCTGAAATCTGACCTGAAACGGTGAACGGGGATGCACCGAACCCCTGCTGGGAGCTGCATCGGTATTAGGTGTGATCCCAGATTTACAGAGAATATGGAGAGAATCCATCCAACCTGCATGCGTGTGATATTCGCTCAAAAAATGTTTTATAAATACAGCCCCATAGTAAGACAGGTCTGAAGCAAAAAAAAAAAAAAAAAAATAGGCGTAGGGCCCCACGACAGGTAAACAGGTCAGGTTAAATGGCATTATAGTTTTAGGGGAGGTCCACTTACAGTATTGGCTGGTTTGCAGTGGTAGGTGGGGGCTGCTGGGGGGTATGCTGGGAGGTTTCCCAAAAGCGTGGCAGACCCCTGGAGCAACGGAGAAGCAGAAATCCCCGTCCTCCTGCCCTGGATAGTGTTGGTTTTGAAAGTCTTGTCGGTTGGGGTTTTTGGAGGTGTTTAACATTTTTAGTACAGTTCAGAATGTGAACCATCTAAAGGCAGGGTTTCTCAACCAGGGTTCTGTGGAACCCAAGGGTTCCTCCTGAGGTTGCCAGGGGTTCCTTGAGCAATGGTCAATTTCTACCTCTCAGATAAATTCCCAATGATACCATTGATCTTTTTAGCTATCTGTAAGGGGGTAATTCTTCCCAATGACCACAAGTCAAGGAGCATTCTTACCATTGACCATCACACTAATGTATCACGAGTTTTAGATTTCTAATTTTTAGCAGGGGTTCCCCGAGACTGGAGAATTATTTCAAGGGTTCCTCGGTGTTGAAAAGGTTGAGAATGGCTGATCTAAGGTATGACGTCCTCTATTGGATCCCAGTTAATGGTAGTTTAATTGGGAAGTGGTAACAAAGTGGTATCTGTGGTGAAATGTGTTTGTCCCCAAACCGGTGTTGTGCGGCTGGGGATCATTAAGATGTAACGCAGATTCACAAACTGAATTTGGTTCTTTGGTGCCTCCCAAGACCAGCAACCTTTATGATACGGGTACTTATTGTTTCTGTTTTGAGGAATGTTATTTTGTTAATTTGTGAATAAATAGCCAAAACTGGCCAAATTTTCTCCAGATCGGTGTCTGTCATTATTTGCTCAAGGGTTATATGTTTGGGAGTTTTTGGTGGGCACTTTGCATTAAGGGGGGAGACATCTGCGGTACCCTTGTCATGTGCCTGTTCACACATTTTCAATTTTTATTTCCACAAGTTCCACTTTAAAAGATTCCAAGAAATTCTTAGTTTTAATAATGATTCAATTAGGGAATGGTAGGCCATACTAGCATATGGAAACAAATATGTGCCCCGTAATCCTGTATAGCCGCTGTATTAGAATTCTGGGGACGTTTGATAAATGCTTTACAATTACACAGATCCCTCATTATTTCCTCAATCAGCATGGATATGCTAACAGCGATGTTTGTTAATATCTCACTCAGTGACTTCCAGTAACAGGATCCAGAAAAGAGACATCAGTCACGGAGAGCGACAGTAGTTTAGAAAAGATCAGATGTCGCTGCAGTTCATTTTCCACGTGTGAGAATGGGCAATCTGGGAAGAATTTAGGCAATTTGTGGAGAACAAGCCCCCACCCCCGACACTACCGTATAGCTCTTAGATAAACACTGGCAGAGATCATTTACTGATGATGATTAGGTGTTTAGGGCAGACACAGAGGATTGGATTAGAGGATTTTCCTTTTATTATGACTTTAACCTGACAATTTAATCATATGTGGTTAGCAAGCTGAAACTGCCTCTGTTAGAGAAGAAACATTCTTACTTGACAGCAGGGTGGCCATTTTGCAAGTCAATGTCATGAATGTGGTAGCTGATCTTTCTAATAGCAATTACTGGCATAGCATGATCATAGGCTGTGATTTATGTTTTTATTATATGTAATATTAAACATATTCTTAACAAGTAAGTGCAGTTTTACTAAAAAATCATACACATACAACTTCCTTTTCCTGCCCTTACTACCATGAGCACATTGCAATCTTTGGCGTGCCAGGAAAACATATTTTTCTGTAGCTCCATAATTGAATTGGAGAACACTTTATATTCATTCAGAAACTGTGAGGCCCCCTTCACCCTGTCAGATTTTTGGGCAGACCTTCCATTGCCCTCTATGGAGCAGCGGGTATCAACGTGCATGGGTCTGCTGATAGCCGCCGTCATCCAATCCACTAAAAACAGACAGATGGGGATCGATTACCCATCCTTCTAGTAGCCGTCAGGTGTAAACGGACAGGAGGTTCATTTACATCCGACCGCCCGTAGAAGAGAGCAGGCTGTGTCAGCGGAGGGGACACAGACAAGTAATCTACCTGCTCAGCAGGGATCAATGAATAGATTCTCCACTGAGCAGCCACAGTCCGTCCCATCTGAAAGGGGCCTAAAGTCTTATTTGAATGGCACGCTTTCCAAGCAAGCAAACTTCTCTATGCATAAAGCAGCGGGGCATCTGCTGGGAATGGAACCCGACTGCTAGTGTTGATCACTGCAGCAAAAGTGCCTACTTCAGTGATTTCCAGCTTCCAGGCCAGGTATGGCCCATACATACTTACATTGGTCCAAGCTGGGCCAATGCAACTATGTAAACATATCCATAACAGGAATTTAGCTTTAAAGGTTTATTTTAGGGTAAAGTTAACTGTCAAGGTCCAGTTAGGGGATTGGTTAGATGCTATGGCCAGGTATCTCTACTGTGAATCACAGGAGTGCAGTTAATTCTGCACTCCTGTGACCCTTTCTCAGCAGACAGCGGGATGCAGCCCACTGTCAACTGATGTCACAGAGCTCAGGAAATATTGTGACTATATGGTCCGCCAACATGCCTGGACTGGCACCCTGCTCAGGCTGTCAAAGAGCTGCTGGGAGCCTAAGCTGGTTCCCTCCCACCCATTCATAGCCCAGTGCTCCAGTGAGTGCTGGTGGGGGGGGGGCGCTGGGCAGAGCAGAGAGCCGGTGACTAACAGTCACCGGCTCACTACTCAGGGTGCTCTGAGAACTAAGCTATGGGTGGAGTTTTGGAAAAGAGTACTCTTTATTGTAACATATCATTTGTAAACACATGTACATTTTATGTTCTATCACTTCTAGGTATACAAGCTAGGTACAGTTTGTGGCAGGGGGGAAAAGGAGAACATAAGGTATGCCAACCAGACAGTAATGTAAACCCAAACAATACATATGAGCATGTAGACATGTTGGTGGGTCCCAAGGTAGGGGTCATTTGTGGCCCGTGCTACAGAGATTACTCAGCTGCATTCTCCTCCACAGAGCAGTAGAGTTGTTTGCTAGTCATAGCCACACTCTATGGTCCTTGAGCGGGTACCCTCTCTGTTGGAATAAAGAACCTTCTTATATGGTAAGGTGGCATTGACTGCGGACACCCATTCGTGGGAAGTCTAGCCATGAATATAGATTCTTGAAGGAAGATCCCATACTTCTCTTTTAAAGATGAATTATTGGTTGGGCATGTTTGTATGTACAATATATTTTAATTTGTTATGTGAATTTTTTGTACAAGGCTTTCAGCATACAATACAAACTTCCCCAAATGCAATTGGTTACAATACAACTATAATGTAAAAAAACAAGTATAAGCAAGTACAGTAACATCAGCAAGGTACTTTGAGCTCATTCATCTGCTGCTTCAGCATTTCTTTCATATTTATTTCACAATATTGCCACAATCTCACTCCTGAAAAAGCCTTGATTTCAGACGAAACATGTTGGGTTTTGAGATATTTTGATGAATTTGATGAGCACTTTTGGTTTTAGGCACTTCTTTTGGAGGAGCAAGAATGGGGAATGATCTACTTAGTTATTCCTTTCTGGAGATTAGAGATGGTTCAAAACAATATGTAACGCTGTTCACTGATCTGAACCTCCTATAATGTCCAGAAACTAGTAACCATAAACTTGAATTAAAAGTTTTTTTAAAAGCCTAAATGGGCAAAGGTGCAAGGTGACTGATCTATATCACCTACGTTTAGATTTAAGTGTAACTCAATTTATACAACCCTGAAATATCGTAATATGTGTTGAATCCTAAAAAATCCTAAAAATGTGAAAAAACTTAATGCAACTTCCCCCTAACGCGGAGCCCAACACGGTCAACAGGGTTGGAGTTATCCTTTTTTTCTTCATATAGCAGTTGAATAATACACTTATTGGTATTCAATATTCATTAATTGTTTCAGGGCTTGGTGATTTTTGCCATATCGAGGAAGGGTTTAGTTATTATTGACATTTAGATTTACATTCAAGTTCCCATACTGTGGCTTTATTTTTTTTTAGATTGCTCATTGAGAAATCGGGCTATTGTACTATTCAGACCATAATTTGGCTGGTAGCAAGCCTCAAAACACTCCAAATGACAGGTACACTTTACATTACCTCTACTGAAATCACAACTGACTGCTAGAGTCTGCTGGGACTTGTAGCTCCCCAACAGCTGGAAGAAAACAGCTTGCCCTTGGCCTCTATACTCTTAGCTTCTGGATACCATCTGTGCCTACCGCCACACTAAACCTACTTCTGGGGATACCTCTGCCATATAAGGTCCATCTGCAAGTGCGTCTCCTGAATGCCAACAAGTTACTTCGGGACTTGTTCCGAATAAGATATTAAATTTCATGTGTGTACTTCGTGGCGGGTGTATCTAATTAAAATGTTGCGTGTTTCCCAACCAAGTCACTACCGGGAGACTATCCAAGCTGTGAGGTTTGCCAATATGCAGTAAAAAAAAGAAAAAGGCTACAGTCTTCATAAAAGAACAAAAAAAGTGAAGGCGCACTTGGTAACACATTATCCTAGAGAAGTGCCAGAAAGATTTCATTTATTGCCCAGACAGGCAGTCTGTAAAAATAAAATAAAAGCAGTAACGGTTGTGTTTCCAGCCGACGTTGAAGGTGATTTCGTAACAAATTAGGATTCCGGACTGGATGCTCTAATCTCATTATACTTCTTAACCCCCTTCATTTTACCGACAGATGTTGAGAGAAAGGATACAACCCTTTCCATATGCTCTGTAATGATTTCCCAGGAATACTTGTCAGGCACGGTGGACATGTTGCCTCCATCGTGGTCTCCAACCGAAAGCATAGAAAGAGGACTTTAAAGCCATATTATCTTAAAAAAAAAAACCTAATAATAACTATAATAAGAAAGTATAAAATAGTTACAGATTATTTTTAGATATATGCGGAAATTGGAAGTCTGACCTTTTTCACATTTAAAGTATATGTAAATCCAATCACTAAAATATAAGTTTTAATATGTTAACATGCTTTCAAAAGGAAGAGGAGATTGATGGGTGATCATCAAACACCACATCCCCAACTCATCAAAAAAAGAAAAAACACATACAAGCAAAGTGGAATTGTATCCACTTGAAGATTTAACCCCTTCATGATCAGACCATTTTTTGCTATTCAGCACTGTGCTTTTTTAAACACTTGACCTCCAGAAGATTTACCCCCCTTCATGACCAGGCCATTTTTTGTGATACGCCACTGCGTTATTTTAACTGACATTTCCACGGTCGTGCAACACTGTACCCAAATAAGATTTATGTCCTTTATTCCCCACAAATAGAGCTTTCTTTTGGTGGTATTTGATCACCTCTGTGGTTTTTATTTTTTGCATTAAAAAAAAAAAGACAATTTTGAAAAATGAAAACAATATTTTTTACTTTCTGCTATAAAACATATCTAAAACGAAATGTAAAAAATATAATTTCTTCATAAATTTAGCCCAATATGTATTTTGCTACAAGTTTGAAAACATAGAAAAACGATGGTAAGTAGTTCTTTAATGCATTTCACAATAGGCTTCTTCAGAAAGGCATACTAAGTAGAAAGGATGTGTCGCACCAGCCACCCTGGACATTTAGGAGACACCACCAGCAAATTCATAAGGTTACTGGAGACCCCAGGGGGATGAAGCATAAAAAGCGCACTGGTTACAAGACGAAAAAGAAATTAAGCTAAATATTGGACATGGCTAGGGTGCACAGTTATTCGCAGAGGTTCTTGTGGATCTAGAGCAGGGTTTCTCAACTAGGGTTCCTCCAGAGGCTGCTTGGGATTCCCTGAGCAATGAGCAATTGTTGCCACTCAGATAAGTCTCCACTGACACCACTGATCTTTTTAGCTATCTGTAAGGGGGTAATTCTTCCTAATGTCCACAAGTGTAAAACCCACTGCCCACACTAATGTATCATGAGTTGTAGATCTTGTAATTTTTAGCAGGGCTCACTGAGACCAGAAAGTTATTTCAAGGGTTCCTCTATGTTGAAAAGGTTGACAAAGCCTGCAATAGAGAGAAAGCCCCAATAGGGGGGTTCCTCTGAAGGGCGGTTAGGTACACTGTTACTAAACTGGCCAAAACATATAAACAATTTCTGTTGACTGTTTTAAATCTGCAACTTTCACTAAAATAATACCTGGTAACCCTACCATGAAGGTGCTTGCTCAGGCACCTCCTGTTACAGGGTGACAGCACTCAATGTCTCGTAGCTGTATTGCGTTGTCACCATGTCACTGGGGCTTCAGATGGAGACAAGTAGTTGTTTCAATACACATTACACAGGTATGGGCCACTGTTATCACCATAAGAAAACCCACCCTAAGAAATACCATACGGGCACAGCTGGAGTGCATAAAGACACCACTAAGCTGCAGGAGATCAGCAACACTCAGGTGCAACAAAGGATAAGAGAACCAAAAAAAAGTATTTTATTTAAGAATTGTATTATATTTAAAATGTAACCTGCACCAAGGGAAATATAGACGTGAACATTGCAGACCTTTCCCATCTGAAAATGTCTGTTACCTGGTTGTCAGCCTGATCTAGATGCCGCTCTACTTTCTAAATAGCTGATTTGGAACAAATTTTGTCCAGGCAGCCAGTGTTTTCTGGAGGAGGGCAGCAAGAGACAGAGAGTGAGGGGAAATCTTCATAACGGAGTCCCCAACAAGGGTTCTAATTCCTCCTCACTCTATCCAAAACTAGACATGGAAGGTTTGGCTGGATTTACACTTTTAATTTCCTGCTAGAGGCCCATAATTTAACGGTATATTACTTTTGCAGTACAATATATCCAACAAAAACACAGACTCTGTCCCCTTCCATAACACTTTACAGAGGACATTCCAAGCAGTTCTTGCTGCATGTTTCCACCCTGGCATAATATATATTCTAAAGTTGGTCTGAAGGCAAGTATTTAACTCCTTTGGAATGTGGAAAGAAAATGGAGCACCTGGGGAAACTTCCACTAACAAAAGAAAAACCTGCCTGTAGGAAGTCCAAGAAAACATTGCTACAACATTGCATCCCTGGGTACCATTAGCATGCCTCCTGCCCAATTTCTACGTTAGTGTGGGTCCTTACTCCCTGATTGAGCATTGAAGTAATCAGTTACCCAAACACCTTGACGTGACACTTCACCCCTCTTCATACCCAGCTGAGCCAGGTACCAGTTTCAGGATAGGCCACCCATGAAATCAGACAAAAGTTTAGATGTCAGAAATCCAGATGAGGCATACAATTTATTCCATAATCAGCGGTGGTAGTTGCTAGTTTTTTCCCCTAGGGCAGGCATCTTTAGTCCTGTTCCCTTCTAAGTCCTTCTTGAGCATCAGGGGTCCTGAGTAATCGCCAGCTGAGGAAACGCCAGTTGCCTGCAGTGTCATTGCACCTCTGGAGAGGACCCAAGCTAGTCCACAGGAGCCAACTACATGACGTCCTACTCTCTACTCTATACTTCCAACCAGAATGACTCACTCTCCAACCAAAACCCATATTCATAACTTGGGAAGGGTGGCTAAACTAGGAATTGGTCTAACACCTTCTTACATGCCATCCCCACACAGATAATGCCCCAAGGGCATATAAACCATCACTTCAATGGTGCAAGCTGAAGCCTACCTCCAGTTTATAAAACAGTTTCACTCCCAGCCGTTCCTGTTCACCCCCACCATCACAAGAGCTCTCTCTCTTTCTCTGATTCAAACCCCCTTGCATATGCTGTCTATTCCCTATTGCATAGCTCTGAGCTCAGCGGTACTGCAATAAAGGAGATAATGAATCACGCACGTGAGAAGATTTGAGATCTCTTACCTGTGATGGTCGGGGTGAACATTACCAGTTGGGAGTATCTTACAAATGTCCTAGCAACAAAGCAAGATGGGGAAAGACCTGCCATTTCTGGGAGTTTTTTTGGCCAGGCTTCAGAGGTATGTAAATGGCCTACACATATAGGAATAGACACAGTTTGCTTTCATCTACAGCCTCCCCTTGTCTGCATAGGCATTTTTTGGTAAAGGTGAACTAACTTGTTAAACACAAAATAATCACTGTTAGAATATAATCTGCTATCTTCAGTCTCACAAGATACAACTGCTCTGTGTTGTGTCTGATTATGTCCTCATCACATCAGAAAGCATTCTACAGGGACAATAGGTTATTATTTTTCGAGTCCTCTTGAGGAAACAACATGGTAATCATATTAAAGATAGAGTGCATTTGTGTTATAAGTGTACAAATCTAAGAGAAAACACCTTTTCTCTGGTAGGATAGTAATATTTGTGTCAGCAAATCGCTCTTCCTGTTCGATGTCCCTTTCGGTATATAACATGGCTTTCCTTTTATTAGACTCGGTGTAAAGAAATTTAAACATGGAGTATATCGTTTCTGTCTTTAATTACTTGTAATGACCTAAAAGGCCTTTTCTGCCAAGCCGTTCGGTTGCAAACTACCAATTTAAATACAAAAGCTTTCTAAAGAGCCTTCAAAGAGTTTGCAATGGGAACGAGGGATACAGCAGTTCTATAGTCTCAAGGGAGGGCTGCACGAGTACGGGTTTTGGCTTTTTCTGTTATATTATGCATGAGAAGGAATTGATTGGTGAAATAATTACACTAATTTTCTGTTTGCAAAGTGCTTTTAAATAAAAATCTCATCTTGAGTTAAAGAACTAGAACATCTAAAACACAAAAGTCGCTTACTGTATACTATATATATATATAGATCTATAGATATATATATATATATATATATATATAGATATATATATATATTTAGATTGTATCTTTTCATGTGACAACACTGAATAAATGACACTTTGCTACAATGTAAAGTAGTGAGTGTACAGCTTGTATAACAGTGTAAATTTGTTGTCCCCTCAAAATAACTCAACAAACAGCCATTAATGTCTAAACCGCTGGCAACAAAAAGTGAGTACACCCTTAAGTGAAAATGCCCAAATTGGGCCCAATTAGCCATTTTCTCTCCCTCGTGTCATGTGACTCGTTAGTGTTACATGGTCTAAGGTGTGAATGGGGATCAGGTGTGTTAAATTTGGTGTTATAGCTCTCATTTGCTCACACTGGTCACTGAAAAAAGAAATTGTTGCTCTACATAAAGATGGCCTAGGCTATAAGAAGATTGCCAAGACTCTGAAACAAAGCTACAGCACAGTGGCCATACAGCGGTTTAACAGAACAGGCCTTGCCATGGTTGACCAAAGAAGTTGAGTGCACATACACAGCGTCATATCCAGAGGTTGTCTTTGGGAAATAGACGTATGAGTGCTGCCCACATTGCTGCAGAGGTTGAAGGGGTGGGGGGGGGGTCAGCCTATCAGTGCTCAGACCATACGCCGCACACTGCATCAAATTGGTCTGCATGGCTGTCATCCCAGAAGGAAGCCTCTTCTAAAGACAATGCACAAGAAAGCCCGCAAACAGTTTGCTGAAGACAAGCAGACTAAGGGCATGGATTATTGGTTTAAATGGTGTCAAGCGTGTGTGGCGGCAACCGGGTGAGGAGTACAAAGACAAGTGTGTCTTCCCTACAGTCAAGCATGGTGGTGGGAGTGTCATGGTCTGGGGCTGCATGAGTCCTGCCCCCCTCCCCCACCACAGTTAGAACACACCCAGGGAACACTTTTAACCCCTTCACTGCCCCCTTAGTGTTAACCCCTTCCCTGCCAGTGACATTTATACAGTAATCAGTTTCTATTTTTATACCTGATCACTGTATAAATTTCATTGGTCCCAAAAAAGTGTCAAAAACATCCGACATGTCCACTGCAATATCACAGTCCAGATAAAAATTGCAGATCACCGCCATTACCAGTAAAAAAAAATAAAAACGGCATAAACCAATGTCCATAGTTTGTAGGCGCTATAACTTTTTTTTTTACAAAAATATGTAGAAGAATATATATCGGCCAAAACTGATGAATAAATTTGTTTTTTTATTTTTTATTTTTGGATATTTATTATAGCAAAAAGTAAAAAATATTGTTCTTTTTTCAAAATCGTTGCTTTTTGTTTGTTTATAGCGCAAAAAATAAAAACCGCAGAGGTGATCAAATACCATCAAAAGAAAGCTCTATTTGTGGGAAAAAAAAGGACGCCAATTTTGTTTGGGTACAACGTCGCACGACCGCGCAATTATCATTCAAAGAGTGACAGCGCTGAAAACTGAAACTTGGTCTGGGCAGGAGGGGGTTTAAGTGCTCAGGAAGCAAGTGGTTAAAGATGAACTCCAGCCTTCCCTTCTATCTGGCACAGTTGTACAGGCTCTTCTCTTGTACTAAATTGCTTACTCTGATTTCATAGCACACTGTGAGCTTCTCACAGTATGCATTAGAAGTGGCAGGATGTCAAGTAGGGCCCGCCTCATCTCCTGGCTGAAGGACATCCAGCATTGTCCAGAGTTCTCCCCAGCTTGACTATCCCTTTACCTTCAGGATCATGCAGGGGTTGGACCTGGTGTACATGATGATGGCATTGTTCTGCAGGGTCCTCATTCGTAGGCCCAGTCTGAATTCATCTCTCTTGCTGTTTTCAGAGACTCGGTATTTGATGTAGCTGTTCCCAGCAAAACTGAGGGATGTGTGGCCTGAAATCATTTAAAAGGATCAATGATTAAAAATACTTTTATGATCCCCAGCGATATCACATTACAACCCAACAATAACACTGTCAATTAGCATAATTATTATTTTTAATATAAATATAATTTATACTCATCCTACATTTTTTGGCATAATAGATTTAGTGTTGAAGAATTTCTCTCCAGACAATGTGCCAGATTACAGATTTTTATTTGACCACTTAGAGATGACGACTTGGCCACTGCGTTCACCTGAGAAAGGTCTCTTTGTTCCCCCATCATTATCTCAGGCTGGGTTTCCAGGTCTCATTATTACTAATAAAAAAAAAAGCCGGCACTCTGGAACTGCAATATCAAAACTTCTTTATTCCATTTCGTCCATACAGAGGAATAGGCTTACATGTTTCGGCAACAACTGCCTTGTACTAACACTTACTGAAATTTACCAGGAACTTCAGCTGTTGCTGTGCTTTATGCAAACACTTCTTATGTTATCTAGGTATTTACCTGTAGCCTTTGCCCCCTTGGAGGTTGCTGAATGCTGTGGTTCACCTTATCACGCTGCCCTCAGTCACACTTCTTACTCACATCCGGAGTCAGAGAACAAGCTGGTACTTTGTTTTTGTGTTTTTATTAGGGGATTGAACTTGGATAGGGTAGGGAGGATTATGGGATTCTGGCCTAGCTAGCACATGGTTCTGGCCTAGCTAGCACATGTTGAGGCCTGCTGTAGGTTTAGCATGACCTCCGGACCGCCCATTACAGGCAATGCCCCTTGGCCCCTTAAGTGTAAGAAAGTACATGTCTGATGGACTACTGCTCCCAACCCATCCTCTTCCAGGCCCTGCCAGCCCTTTCAGCTGCAACGGTGATCTCCACTGCCACCATGACACCAAGGTCTCAAACTGGCTCTTGTATCCTTCCCAGACTGTCTCTTACTGCAATCTGCTCCTCCAGCTTCCCAGGGTGTGTGTCACTCACAGACACCTGTCACTTGTAGTTCCTCTCCTGAAGATCTCTCCGATAGTGCTCTCTCCCGCAGTTCTTAACCGCTCTGCCTTATACCTCTCCTCCAGGATCTCACTCTCTCCTCCAGGCTGCACCCAACCATTCCTAGGCCAAGGTCAACCCGCCCCAGACTGGGAACTCCCTCTAGGTCTCGATAGCCTACACACTATTCTATCTCCAGCCCTTCCACCCAAACTCTCCTCCCAAGGTTTTTAAGGAAGCCTGCCCCGTGCCAATTCAGGTACCTCAGGCAGTTCCACCTCCTTTTCCCCACCCTTTCTTCCAGAACTTTCTGAGCCTGAAATGATGGGTTTACCAAGGAGTTTCATTACCTGCAGTCACCAGTCCTCCCTGGGCCACCCCCCGACTCAGAATCAAAACAATCAGGCCTGACTAAATTTACCTCACCAAACACAAATCTCTCTCTAAGCACCTACCCATGGTAGAGGGCATTACACACCATTCCTTGCCTAAGCACGAATCCATTAAACGGCATGCACAGTGTCACACAATTGCCTGCCCAGAGATATGCAAATACTGACTTTCAGAAAGTCAACAATTGAAAACATTTTGAAGGACAGATTGAGGCAGCAGACAAGACCAGTACTTGTCGGATGTAGGTGTGCCACATATTCTTCAAGCCACACCCAGACACTTTAGCGGTGCACACGTTTTTTTTTAAGGGGGAACTCTGTGGACCCTGGTGTAAAGGGGTACTCTGATGTAAGGGTTCCCAGCATCCCCTCTACAACCAAGGTTCCCAAAGCCCTCCCTACATCAGTAAGTCCACAGAGCACCCCTTACATCCCCCTTAGCTTAGTGTACTCACTCACTTGGATGCAGAAGAGAGAAGGGAGGGAGGGGGGAGACTTCAGTCAGAGTGGATGGTAAGCTCACTCACCCGAGGATGGAGGCTCGGGCATCAGCACCTTTTATCCACAAGTTATCTGCCGACTGCTGGGCTTCATGTTTCCCACCCACACATCCCTTTTCTGAGGCACAGCACGGGGTGCTTAGGGTGTGCCCTGTTTCACCTGGCACACCCTGTTAGAATGCTTATGTTGGGCAGCCACAGTCTAGTCTGAATAATGTGTACAGGTTTCAGGCAGTCTGAAACCTGGGGACGATTCAAAACCCAGACTGTCTGGGTGAATACTGGACGGGTGGCAACCCTAGCTTTTAATGCATGCTATGCATTGGGGAAGGAATAGACATGTGCCATTCGTTTCGTTCCGAATTAATATTCAGATGAATTTTCGTTATTTGGATATTCGGATATATAAACAAATTTTACCAAATGCTCCGAATAACGAAAAAAAAATTTGCCTGAATTTCGGAAATTTGGACTGAAATTTGAATCAATTTTCACATCGAACTCCAGTCAAATTCTAACTGTACATATATTGCTGAAATCAAAGACTGTGTATTATTAGAGTACAATTTCAAAATAATGCTGTTTTAGTTACGCCAAAGATTATTGAAAGAGTCATTGTAATCATTTGATGAAGATTTTACTTTTGTTTGTTCGCTTTGCCACATTCGAATCAAACAAAAACGGTAAATTCGAAAAAAAAAAATTTGAAAAATTCCAAATACGAATGCCGAATATGAATCAACCAAATTTAATGAAACAAAATAACTAGATTAAAAATCGAAACAATTTTTTTTGGTCATGCACATGTCTAGGAAGGAAATCTTTTCGATTTAATGAAGATTATTTTAAGTGTGCTATATCCATATTTGCCACATATTGTCTAGTTATTAGAGATATTCTTATCAAAGGTGTACAAAAACTATACTTGGATTCCTACATCTGCAAGCCTTTATGTACCAGATTTCACCTATTAATCCTGGAAGTTCTAGCTAACTAGGAGCACCAGGTTCACAGAGCCAATGCAAATCAGGATGTTATCATAAAATTAATTTACAATATGTCCAATGTGCGTTGGTGGGCCTCTGTGGAATTCAATAGCAGTGATAAAATCAATGATTTGCTATTTAAAAAC
>BLSH010375200.1:34978-45977 GCA_018402905.1 Glandirana rugosa
ATGTCATATAAAAACTACGAAATTACGTTACGTACGTGTATATACGTGTCCCGAAATGTACGAATGTAATTAGGTGGTACATTAACAGTTCCGAGCAAGTATGGTCGTGTTACGTCACTGAACATCGTTTTATACACGTAATAACGTTACGTCGTATGTAACCACACAACAACACGGTAAATAAAATTTACCATGGGGTTACGTGGTGGTCTTGCACTAACACAACGTATCGTACTACGCACAACACCACGGGACGTTTTATTACGTAATACGGGATTTAACCTTTACCCGACACACCATAACCCCACTACTATGAGTACACCATCCACGGTACTGGACAACCCTGCGGTCGCCGGCTGAAAAAAATGATACCGGGGTTATGGTAGCTATCTGCTACCATAACAACGGTATCCCACTTCAAAGTACCGCCGTCAAACGACGTACGGCGGTCCGGAAGTGGCTAGACCAGTGTTTCTCAACTCAAGGCGTCCCAACAGGTCATGGCACCTACCACATGAGTATCATCACCCCAATACCACACAGCCCATTTCCAATTTAGGGCATAATGCATTATTTTGCAGGGCACCACAACACGCATCATGCTATGCAACACAATCACGTTCTGGTGGTGCATTGGGGTACCATTTAAAATAAATGGCACAACAACACACCAATGTATGCTGCATTGCAATAATGCACATATTTTGCTACAAGTCACTGCATTGTGCTGGTATGAACGAGCCTTGACAATTACATGGTGGATTAATGTAAGCATGTAAAGCCCTGTGCATATATGTGCATGCATTGCATTAAAGCATCAAAAATATACTGTAGATGCATCAAAAAGAATGTCAACACGCATCATGACACACATCAAAGTATGCATGATGAGCATTATGGATGGACTGGTGTCTTTATTCAACCTTACTAACTATGCAATAGTGACGTACAAAACTCATGGTGGCATGAATGTGAATGGGTCCTACAAGTGGTTGTTTCTACACAGATTGCACAGACAAGTTCCACTGTTGGCACTATTACCACACCCTTCCAGGGATATGATATGAAGCAGATACTGGAGTAAGTACTTGGGGGTAAGACATGGCTGCAAATATGCTGGAGGAGATCAGCAGCACCAAGATGCAACAAAAAAGAATGAAAAAAAAGCTAAAAAAAAAAAAAAAAAGCAATTGTTCATGGAATAACGGAAAATTGTTTCATACTTACCGTAATTTTCGTTTCCTGGTGCCTATCCATGGCAGCATACCTGTAATCTCTGTAGCCTGACTGGCGGAATCTTGAGAGGTAGGTTTTAGATTTTCTAAATTTCCTATCTTGGGGAATAATTTGCAAAAAGGAGAAGGCCCACAGGGATTTGACGCAGCACAGAGTTCCCACAATTAAATAAAGGTGTAAAAAGTACAATTTATTAAATCAAGGTTAAAAATATGTACATGGAGAGCAGGCAACTACATTGTACACTACCATGGATATACAAGACATGAGAACCAACAGAAACAGTGGTAACAAAATGGGAGCTTGCCAACCCTCAGGTATAAATTTTATCCTGAAGTTCAAGGTTAGACTCCCTCTCCAACATGTTTCGAAGTTTTCTAGATATGTATCAAACCTCTTCCTCAGGGAGAAAACCACTGTATAACTTTGGTTCCCTGTGATTTAAAAGAAGGTAAACCAGCCAATGGGACTGGATGCAACTGCTGCCCCCAGATGACACAGGGGAATGGTATAGACGTTAGCTATTGAAGAAACCCCCATAAGGTAACCGGGGGGAAAAAAAGGCAAAAATGCAGCTCCCTTTGTCCCGTCCTCCCAACGCATCATAGCATTGCTGCTATACAGATCTACTTTTGCTGCAGCTGGAGCTGCTCCCCACCTTAAGGGTTCTCCAGCTACACCTATACACGGTGGTATGCACTAGCATATTATCCTCCTACACAGTAGGCTGCCCTTCAGGTTGGGCTCTGTTGGTTCCTGCAAATGATTCTCGTGGGAGATACATGCTGATGCGTTGGGAGGACGGGACAAAGGGAGCTGCATTTGTTGCCTTTTTTCCCCCCCAGTTACCTTATGGGGGTTTCTTCAATAGCTAACGTCTATACCATTCCCCTGTGTCATCTGGGGGCAGCAGTTGCATCCAGTCCCATTGGCTGGTTTACCTTCTTTTAAATCACAGGGAACCAAAGTTATACAGTGGTTTTCTCCCTGAGGAAGAGGTTTGATACATATCTAGAAAACTTCGAAACATGTTGGAGAGGGAGTCTAACCTTGAACTTCAGGATACAATTTATACCTGAGGGTTGGCAAGCTCCCATTTTGTTACCACTGTTTCTGTTGGTTCTCATGTCTTGTATATCCATGGTTGTGTACGATGTAGTTGCCTGCTCTCCATGTAAATATTTTTAATCTTGATTTAATAAATTGTACTTTTTACACCTTTATTTAATTGTGGGAACTCTGTGCTGCGTCAAATCCCTGTGGGCCTTCTCCTTTTTGCAAATTGTGTTATTGGGGAGGCAGCACACGGCTCCCGACCACTTATGTTAAAAGACACATAAGGACTTTACCCTCCATTTTTATTTTTTTATATCTTGGAGAATAAGACCCGATTTTCCTCCCGTCACCCTGGAGATTGCCTTATCCAATTTATCTCCGAACAAGGACTTGCCGTCATAGGGAATCTTGCACCAGCTTTGTTTGGAGGCTAGGTCGGCCGTCCAAGATTTAAGCCAAAGGGCCCTCTTGGCCATCACAGAGTGCAACATTGAGTTGGCTGAGCACCTGATAGTGTCAATGGCGGCTTCGCCTACAAAATCTGCAGCAAGCTTGAGCTCCTCCAGGCCTGCCATTCAAGATTCCACCAGTCGGGCTACAGAGATTACAGGTATGCTGCCATGGACGCGCCAGGAAAATAAAGGAATAGTAGATGTTAGGAGTGTTGCCAGTGTCCCTGCTTAGAGCACGCATGCGCCGTGTGATGGGTGGACAAGGAGTCATCGCCAGCAGCAGTGAACATTAAACAAACATGAAGCAAATGCCATAACTTAGAATGCATCAAGTTAAAAAAAAAAATGCTGAGTTTATTACTATAGAGTCTCCAAGTCTTTACTAGAAATCTGCCTGACGCGTGGATCCTGACATAATTACCTGACGTAGCCATGCCCAAGGGGAGTTTAGTATTACAATGTAACACAAGTCTAGACACTGTCATGCCCGGGGGGAAACATGCTACTTTATCTAATTAGTGACAGTTTTGCTTGGCCAAGAGCCCTTGTCCCGGTGACAGGTTCACTTTAATATCTACAAGTGATAGCGCATTATTAAATACCTCTACAGTGAAGGATCGGCACTTTATTTATCAATGTTTGCCACTAAAACGCCATAATGCCTCGCAATTATTTACACTGATTTTCCCAACAGAGATTCAGAAATGTCAACATATCTTTATTCATTTCGCTGTTCATTCAGTCGAGCAATACACCTGATACTATTAATGCCGCAAAGAGGTTTGCATTTCAAAACATTCAAATACAGCTAAACAAATTGATTGTGCCCTTTTAAACACATCGAGGTTGGCATTTCAATGCTCTCGCGTTTCCCTGCTACATCTAACCATTAATGGCTTAAGGTGCTCGGCGCACCGCTGCCTTTTTTCAGTGGCTGAAGGTAGATGTAAGCCATAATGACATTGTGTTTGTTAAAGGACTGTGTATCATAAACAATTGCTATATTTTGATCACAATATTTCTCTCATCCTTTGTTGCATGTAAACGCTGCTGATCTCCTGCAGCCTTTTTATGGCCACTTTCTGTCTACAGGCACCCGATGATGGCTGCATGGTGTTTTCTGATGGTGACAACAATGGACCATGTTTTTGATGTGTAGAAAATGCCCTTTTGTAGTCCGCGTCAAAATAAAGAAAAAGGAAATCAACTGGGAGACGGGATAAAGTGTTGTCACCTTAAACCAGGAAATGCATAAAGAAGGACCTTAAGGCGTTTATTAGCGCCGCGTTTTTTAGCGTTTCTTGCAGCTCTCCATGTTTTTCAATGGCCCCATAAAAACGCAGACGTTTTTGAGCTGTAGATGGCGTCGGCGTTATTAAGCTGTAAATCTAACGCAGCATCCGCGTGTTCCGAGGCTGTAGCATCTCCTAGATTGTAAGCTCTAACGAGCAGGGTCCTCTGATTCCTCCTGTATTGAATTGTATTGTAATTGTACTGTCTGCCCTAATATTGTAAAGCGCTGCGCAAACTGTCGGCACTATATAAATCCTGTATAATAATAATAATAATAATTTTGGCGTTTTTGACGTTGAGCCGGCAAAACGCTCACTAACGCGCATTGACGCTGTAGCAACGTTAACCGGCATTTTTAGCACCAGCGTTTTCAGGTTAAAAAATAGCAGAGGAATGTTTTTTTAAAAAAAACGCCTATTGACGCCAATGCTCATTAACGCCGATGCAAAACGCTGACGAAAACGCAGATTTTTGCCTGACGTCAGTCCCGACATTTTGCTATTACGCCCGTGTGTATGAGGTCTAAAAAAGAAGCATGGCATTTAGGCTTGTGCAATTCGTTTTGTTCCGAATTTCGTTTTTACCGAATTTTGCAAAATACGGCAATTCGAATGAATTCCAAAATTCAAATTTCCGAATTTTCTTTTTTCCGATTTGAAAATTCGGAAATTTGCTAATTTGGAAATTCGTGGTAATTCGGAAATTCGCGGTAACTCAACAATTGCTGTAGTTCCGAAATCCGTCAATCGGAACAGCCGAAAATCCGAAATTCAGAAATCCGAAAATTTGAGAATAACAAAGAACATTTGAAATAACTAATAAATAACTATTAAATTATAGGTCTGCCTGTCAGTTTTTTAGGCGGACATGAACAGACACTCCATTGTCCTCAATGGAGTGATGGATGTCAGTGGTGACATGTCCGCTGACATCCAATCCGCTCCGATCCGCTAAATACAGACGGATGGAAACCCTATTTTCCATCCATCTGGCGGATCGGATCGGATGAACACGGACAGACGGTCCGTGTGCATCCGATCCTCCATAGAGGAGAATGGAGCTGTGACAGGTCCGTTTCTGCACAGCTCAGCAGGGATAAACGGATGGATCCCCGCTGAGCAGCGGAGCTCATAAAAACTGGCTTTGCTCGTGTGAAGGGAGCCTTAAGTTCACTAACAGACCAATTTTCAAGGAATTTACAATACCTATAATTTAATAGCTATTTATTAGTTATTTCAAATGTTCTTTGTTGTTTTTGAATTTTCGGATTTCTGAATTTCGGATTTTCAGCTGTTCCAATTGGCAAACTTCCGAATTACCGCAATTGCCGAATTACCGCGATTTTCGGAATTTCAGAATTAACGCAAATTTCCGAAATTGCCGAATTACCGCCAATTTCCGTATTCCCAAATTTTTGGAATTTCCAAAAAAATAAAAAAACGAAAACAAACTAATTTTTCAGCCATGCACAAGTCTAATGGCTTTCTTTTTTTTTTCAAGAGTCGTATTTACCTAGAGTGGGTGGATGCAGCATCGGTCTCCCGCCGGCTCTAACACTGAATACCAAGCGGTCAAACACTGGTGAACGCTCGGTTCTCAGGGATCCCTGAGCAGACAGCTGGTGACTATCAGTCACCACTCTCTGCTCTGCCCCCCTGGACTCACTAAAACGCTGGGCTGTGGAGGGGGCGGGAGCGGCCGGGCTCAGGCTCTCAGCGGCTTGCTGCGAGGCTGAGCCGGGTGTCAGTCCAGGCATGTGGGCAGATCCCGACTTCATTGTTGCAATCTTTCCCAAGAACTTTGACGTCAGCTGGCAGCAGGCTTCAGCCCATATGTCTGCTGAAAACGGATCACAGGAGTGCAGAACAAACTGCAGTGCTGCGATCCGTAGGAGAAGTACAGCCAAACAGGCTTTTGCTGTACTTCTTTTAAATGGCAGGATCACCAGGTATTATTTTAATAGTTGCTGCAGATTTAAAAAATAAATTAATACAGAGCTAAAGTTCTACTGTTACTCGCGGTGAGCAGGCAGTTCTTTATTGCAGGAGAGACACGCAATGTCTCTTCTGCAATAAAGTACATTTACCTGCCCCTGCTCTCAGTGTCTTCTAGAATGTAAACTCAGCTACGCATCCCTGTGTGCCAGGATGACTGGCTCCTGCACATGGGCAAGACTGGTACACAAAAGAAGATGCTGGTGATGGAGACTATAAGAGGAAAGGTAAGTAAAGCTCCTTTTAGTTCTGCTAAAAATCAATGTAGCGCTACTCCATAGAAAATCATAAATATAAAACGCCAAATGCAAAAATAAAAATAAAATAAAAAAACCTTATGTGAACCACTATGCGGCGTAATTTTGTCTTTTTAAATGTATTTCTATTAAATATAACACATCCAGCAATGTCTTCCATCCAAGTGTTACATTTCCACTGTCTTGTGTCTCCACACTTCAAGTGCTGCAGGGGTGAATCTACCGTGAGGCAAACGACAAACAAGGCATTTGCTTTGGGTGGCATTTTTAACCACTAGAGATCCGCGCTATAGACGAAAGATGTCTACAGCGCGGATCTGAATCTCCGTGTGGACGTCCATGGACATCCACCCCTTTACACGCCCCCTGCACGCACTCACAGGCGGCGGGTCAGACGGACTCGATGCCCGCTCCTGACCCGCGATCGCCTGCAAAGCTGTAGAACGGGGAACCGCCAATGTAAACACGGCGGTTCCCCGTTCTGTGAGAGGGGGACAAGCAGATCTACTGATCCCTGTCACTGGGATCAGTTAGATCTGTTATGTCCCGGCCAACCCCGCCCCACCCCCACAGTTAGAACACAGCCAGGGAACACTGTTAACCCCTTCACTGCCAATGACATTTATACAGTAATCAGTGGACATTTAAATTTCTGATCGCTGAATAAATGTCATTGTTCCCAAAAAAGTGTCAAAAATGTCCGACATGTCCGCTGCAGTATCGCAGTCCCGATAAAAATCGCAGATCGCCGCCATTACTAGTAAAAAAAATAAAATAATAATAAAAACACCATAAATCAATTCCCATAGTTTGTAGACGCGATAACTTTTGCGCAAACCAATCAATAAACGCAGATTGTGATTTTTTTTTACCAAAAATATGTAGAAGAATATAAATCGCCCAAAACTGATGAATAATTTTTTTTTTTTTTTTTGGATATTTAGTAGAGCAAAAAGTAAAAAATATTGTTCTTTTTTCAAAATCGTCACTCTTGGTTTTGTTTATAGTGCAAAAAATAAAAACCGCAGAGGTGATCAAATACCACCAAAAGAAAGCTCTATTTGTGGGAAAAAAAGGACATCAATTTTATTTGGGTACAACGTCGCACGACTGCGCAATTGTCATTCAAAATGCGACAGCGCTGAAACTTGAAAATTGGTCTGGGCAGGAGGGGGGTTTAAGTGCCCAGTAAGGAAGTGGTTTTAAGAGGGTGGCCCTTTTGGTGGTTGTACCCGGATGATGCCAGCCCAGTATCGTATTTTAGAGCCAGCAGTCGGCTGTCTTGTAATAACAATCAGAGCGGCTTAGTAGCCGCTCAATTGCTATTACAAGCAGCGTGAGGGGATGAACCATCCTTTCGCAGCTCTCTCAGGCTTTATAGCCTTGGAATTCTCTCAGGTTCAGCTTTGATTGGCTGTCCATTACAGTAAACCAGAAGCGATGACATGACATCGGCGCCAGTTTTTAAAAATCAAAAGCCTTCAAAAACACCGATCTTGAGCTCTCATACACACAGGCTTTTTTTGACGCCACTTTTTTTGGCGTTTTTTGCAGCGCTCCATGTTATTCGATGGCCCCATAAAAACACCAACGTTTTTGAGCTGTAGAGGGCGTCTGCATTAGTGAGCTGTAAATAGAACGTGTTCCGAGGCTGTAGTGTTTTGGCGTTTTTGACGCTAAGCCGGCAAAACGCTCACTAACGCCGTACCGACGTTAACCAAAGTTTTTGATGCCGGCATTTTCAGGTTATAAAATAACAGAGGACTGTTTTTTTTAAAAAAACGCCTGTTGATGCCGACGTTCACTAACGCTCATTAACAAAACACTGAAAGAAACGCAGATTTTTCCCTGATGCCGGGCCCGACATTTTGATTATTTTTTGCATACGCCCGTGTGTATGAGGCCGGATATTTTGAATGCCTTTAAGTGCAGAGGATGGATTTGGAGTCTTAAGCCTCGTACACACGGGACGACGATCGTACTTACAAATCGTATGTTGGATAATGTAACTTGCATACTGACTGCACTACACGATCGTACGACCAAAGAAAGAACGTTCAGGTGCATGTAATTAGCATCCGGCCGTTCCTGACTTCTGAGCATGCGTGTTTTGCACAATACAACTTGTTGTACCAACTGCTCTGTACACACGATACAACGGTCGTATGAACGCTGGTTGGTACGACCAAGTTTTCTAGTCTGCTCATACAACTCCCTTGTACGACCGTCATATGTTCGGCTGTTCTAATTGCGCATACGAACGATCGATATCGAATACAACGGTCGTTAGTACGACCTGTTGTATATGATCGTCGCCCCGTGTGTACGAGGCTTTATAGACCTCAGATGTCTCCATAAAGAGTATCTGTCACCTGTCTCTTGCTGTCACAAGGATGTTTACATTCCTTATGACAGCAATAAAAGTAATTTAAAAAATTAAAGTATCAGTGTAAAAATAAAAAAATAAAATAATTGAATTAAAAAAAAAAAGTAAAGTACTTGCATACAACGATCGTACCACACATGTGAGATACCACCACGAATGTCAGGTCATGGGCACTAATTCTATATATGGCAGTTAGACAAATAATATCTCAACGTCTTATGAGGAAGTTCCAGCTGTTCACTGTGATATTATTATTATTATTATTATTATTATTATTAATCATCATAATAGGGAAGACTGGATGGACCACTTGGACTTGTTTCTGCATCACTCTTCTGTTTCTATAAGGCTCCATGCACACTGGACGCTATAGGGCTGTTTCAGCGTCGGGTAGGAGACGCTGCTCACAAAACGTTCTATTTGCAGTGTTTTGTAAGCGGCGTTTAGCGGCGTTTTTTTGGCTTTTTTTTTTTTTTACTTCATTGGCTTCCATTGACTGCAAAAAAGGCCAGGCGCCGATATACCGGCGTTTAGCGGCATTTAGCGGCGTCTGGCATTTTTTGTGGTCAGGAGAACGACTTTTGAACGCCAATTCAGGGTGTTCAGATAACAGCCCAAAAATGCCACTGCTGATAAAAGACAATAAACGACCATGTGTGCATGGACACATAGGATAAAATAAAGTGGCGTTTTTGGGCTGTTAAAAAAAATGCCAAAACGACCAAAAACGGTAGTTTTTGAGATACAGTGTGCATGGAGCCTTAGGCTCCATGCACACTGGACGCTATAGGGCTGTTTCAGCGTCGGGTAGGAGACGCTGCTTACAAAACATTCTATTTGCAGTGTTTTGTAAGCAGCGTTTAGCTGCGTTTTTCTGCTTTGTTATTTTTTACTTCATTGGCTTCCATTGACTGCAAAAAACGCCAGGCGCCGATATACCGGCGTTTACCGGCGTCTGGTGTTTTTTGTGGTCAGGAGAACGACTTTTGAACGCCAATTCAGGGCATTCAGATAACAGCCCAAAAACGCTGCTGCTGATAAAAGACAATAAACGACCATGTGTGCATGGACACATAGGATAAAATAAAGTGGCGTTTTTGGGCTGTTAAAAAAAAAATGCCAAAACGACCAAAAACGGTCGTTTTTCAGGTACAGTGTGCATGGAGCCTTATAATGACAGAAACATACAGACAGGGCAAGCCCGGGAACTGCCCAGCAATTGCGTTGCCAGTGTGGATATTGTCAGTATTACTGACTTTTTGCATATTTTTTGAAGACGAGCAGAGGAGAAATGAGCAGCATTAGATTGCAAACAGCCCTTCATGCTGCTCCACATTCTTCTAAACTCAGTACATGTGTGCCATCTGGTATCAATCTCAGCAAGATGGTCTGGATTACAGGTAATTTAGATGTTCATGTGTCTCTACTAAACCTGATTAAAGATGCAAGACGGCCGACTCAGAGAACGTTTACTGGACTGCAGAGCAAGCCATGTTTTACTGAAATGACCCCTCGTAATACAAACTGTACCTGCGTCCCATGTGTTGCACATTTACATCTGCTTTTAACTTTTTACAAATGTATTTGTGCAGGACAGGTGGCTTCAGCAGCTTGAGAGCTCTTCTCCAGACCAGAGCTCCTACGATGAGCTACTAGGCAGTAAAGCCTCGTACACACGGGACGACGATCGTACGTACGATCGTCGCAAATCATATGTTGGCTGTTGTATCTAGCATACTGACTGCACTACACGATCGTACGACCACAGAAAGAACGTTCATGTGCATGTAATTAGCATCCGGCCGTTCCTGACTTCGGAGCATGCGTGTTTTGCACTATACAACTTGTTGTACCAACTGCTCTGTACACACGATACAACGGTCGTATGACCGCTTGTTGGTACGACCAAGTTTTCTAGTTTGCCCACACAACTCCCGTCCTATGTTCGACTGTTCTAATCGCGCATACGAACGATCGATATCGCATACAACGGTCGTTAGTACGACCTGTTGTATACGACCGTCGAACCGTCTGTACGAGGCTTAAGGATGGCAGAACATGACCCGCACCAATAGACACACAACACTCTGCTCCTGATCATTTTTCTTCCTCCTGAGACTAGCCAATGGAATCATATGAAAGGTTTATTTACATGTCAAGCAAGTGTAATCAGAAAGGTAGAGAGGTGATCAGCAGCGTTTTCTTCCTACTAGTCTGGATTATGTTGGAGGGTCTGCCAGAAGAAGCCTACACCCCGTCAACCTACTTGCGTTTTTTTACCATGTCGGGTTTTCTTCTCTCCAGCTAATTTAACTCTAAAGCAGT
>BLSH010375200.1:47484-63249 GCA_018402905.1 Glandirana rugosa
AAGACACCAGCATGCTAGCACATCACGTCAGTCATACGTTCAATGTAATACGTTGTATGTTAAACGCTGCTAGCATGCATGCTAGCAGCAGGGCACACATGCTCCGAATTCCGTGGTTCACTCAAATTAATGGTGGAATTAGTCGGTGCCTTGAAAACACTAATTGTGTGCACAAGCCAAAATTGGTGAAGTCGGGGCCTTCCTAAACGACGAAATCCTGGCCTCGGGAAAAACGCTAAGCCGCTACGCAGCGAAATTGACTGTTAACGCGCCAGCACGCTACAACATGGGTTTGCTTTAAACGCAGGAAAAAAAGAGTGTTTATCTCGAAAGAAGTACAACATCGCACGACCGCGCAATTGTCAGTTAAAGCGACGCATCGCCGAATCGCAAAAAGGGCTCCGGTCCTAAAGCAGCAAATCCTTCCGGGGCTGAAGTGGTTAAAACCGAACACGTGTGTTAATCACAAAAGTTCCGTGGCTGATTAAGGTGGTAATTAAACTCACTTGGTGCCTTAAGCCTCGTACACACGGGACGACGATCGTACGTACGATCGTCGCAAATTGTATGTTGCATAATGTAACTTGCATACTGACTGCACTACACGATCGTACGACCACAGAAGAACATTCAAGTGCATGTAATTAGCATCCTGCCGTTCCTGACTTCTGAGCATGCGTGTTTTGCACATTACAACTTGTACCGTGTGTACAGAGCAGTTGGTACAACAACGGTCGTATGAGTGCTTGTTGGTACGACCAAGTTTTCTAGTCTGCTCATACAACTCCCTTGTACGACCGTCGTATGTTCGGCTGTTCTAATCGCGCATACGAACAATCGATATCGCATACAAGGGTTGTTAGTGCGACCTGTTGTATACGATCGTCGCCCCGTGTGTACGAGGCTTTAAGCCTCGGTTCACACTGCAGCAATGCGGGAACCCTGCAAATTCACTGCCTTATGCGAACTCTGGGGAGTGTCAATACAATGTTAATGACACCCCCAAATCAGTACGCATATCGAACTGCGAACTGCAAACTCGCACAGGAATCGGATCTCATGATGTGAACCACCATGCAATCCGATTCTGACCCTGCAAAAAAAAGGGTCCTGTGCGAGTGTTCTCCGATTGTGATGCGAATTCAGCCATACAATCTCTATGGCTGATTTTGCATCACACAGAGATCGCATATGGTTCACACTCCAATGCGGTGCGAAATCATATGCGATCTCTGAGATCGCTGCAGTGTGAACCCAGACTATCTGCATTAAATTAGCCTCAGAACCTGTGCAATTCATATGTGTTTTGGTTTTAAAGGGATGAGATGGCAACCCTAGTTTCCACCCTTATCTAACCTAATGAGAGTAGTGTTGTGGGACTTGATTCTGACAGTGCAGTGTGGTCAGTTGGCATCAAACTTGGATGCTGTTCTTAAGATGGGCACATATGTCAGCCTGAAGATGTTCCTTGACACCTGAATTGTCTGTAGCCCTGTGATATCCATATGTTTGCAGGGCTGGTGCGAGGATTTTTAACACCCTAGGCGAAACCTCCTTTTGCCACCCCTTGGCTCCACCCCTGACTCCACCCCCTTTTCCCTGCCCGGCCTGATCAGCGCCAATGAATTGCAGCCTCACCAGCGCCCATCTAATACAGCTTCACCAGCACCAATCAAATACAGCTTCACCAGCACCAATCAATACAGCCTCACCTGCGCCCATCATATACAGCTTCACCTGTGTCCATCAAATAAAGCCTCACCTGTGCCCATCAAATACAGCCTCACCTGTGCCCATCAAATACAGCCTCACCTGTGCCCATCAAATACAGCTTCACCAGCACCAATCAATACAGCCTCACCTGCGCCCATCATATACAGCTTCACCTGTGTCCATCAAATAAAGCCTCACCTGTACCCATCAAATAAAGCCTCACCTGTGCCCATCAAATACAGCCTCACCTGTGCCCATCAAATAAAGCCTCACCTGTACCCATCAAATACAGCCTCACCTGTGCCCATCAAATACAGCCTCACCTGTGCCCATCAAATACAGCCTCACCTGTGCCCATCAAATACAGCTTCACCTGTGCCCATCATATACAGCTTCACCTGTGCCCATCAAATACAGCTTCACCTGTGTCCATCAAATAAAGCCTCACCTGTGCCCATCAAATACAGCCTCACCTGTGCCCATCAAATACAGCCTCACCTGTGCCCATCAAATACAGCTTCACCTGTGCCCATCAAATACAGCGTCACCTGTGCCCATCAAATACAGCTTCACCTGTGTCCATCAAATACAGCCTCACGGGGGATGGGGGTGAGGGGGGTATTTGGCAGATTAGTCACTATTTCTATATACATTTGCAAATGGCATGTGATAATACAATCTCATTATTTGAGTCAGACAGTGTCAGTTTTTACATGAATCAATGCAGAGCAGCCAGTGACAGATCAACAGTGGCCAGGCGCCCCTAGGCGGCAGTGCGCCCTAGGTGGCCGCCTACTCTGCCTAGTGGTAGAGCCGGCCCTGTATGTTTGTCAACTGTGATGGCCTTTTGTACTGTCTCTGTTTTTGCTGCCATGCATCAATAAAATGTTACTCTTTAAAAAATAACTGCAGACTATGGTGATTCGGGGGCCTTATCTCCAGGCAAAATGTACAATCCATGATGATCCCTTCTGTCACATTTTTGGAAGAAGGAAAACTAAGGACAGATCAAATACAAAGCGCCATAGCGTTTGGAGGGCTGGCATAGAGAAACATAGTTCTCTATGTAATGACGGGTACACTGTCCTCAGTGCCAAATGGCTGAAGTACGCGAAGGACAGGGTCATTAGAAGATGGGCCTCTAACATTCTCACATGCTGGTAACACAGACTACTACACACTAGGCATATGCAGACTAAGTGTTACTAAACCCTGGACCCTGCATTCACTATATATGGCCCCCCACAGTACACAGAACATGGAAATGTAATTATGTTAGTAAATATAAACTACTAAATACCTTTTCTCATCAGCAGTATATAGCAGTCTTGAGACTTCTATCAGTGTCTGGTTAAAGCTTGTAGGAGGAGTTTTCATTCTACTCTGACTGTCCTTTGAGGCTGCAGGATCCCTGACCCTCTGTCTGGACAGTGCTGATTGGCCCTGTGCTGATCACATACACCCTCCCAAAAAAAAAAAAATCTCTAGCAATACACACCAAACTGAGCATGTGCAGAGTGCCTCCAAGGCTTTGTTTTATCAGCAGATGGATTGGGGACAGTGGAAGAAGGGGAGGATCAGAGATGACAGGCTCAAACATGCTTTTTACACAATGCAGAGGATTCCACAGTGAGTATAACCAGCATGCTTTACTGCATATACAGACTGGTTTTATTTAAGGGCCAGGTTTTCGAATTCGAATCGTTTTCAAATTTGAATAGTTTTCAAATTCAAATCATTTTCGAATTTGAAAAGTTATCGAATTCAAATAGTTTTACGGTTTCCAAGAAGAATGGGGTGGAGTGGAGAGTGGAGGAATAGAATGGAAAAAGATGGAATACAATAGAGGGGAATATAACAGAAAATGAAAGAATATAATGTGGTGGAATGGACCAGAGCTGTTATATTCTATTCTTTTGTTTCTGTTGTATTCTTTTCTAGTCTATTGTTTTTTTTTACTATTCTATTCCTTTGTTTTCTACTCTATTTTGTTCTCTTTGGAAATTGGAAAACCATTCAAATTCAAGGAATTTTTCGAATTTGAATTTGAAAACTATTCAAATTCGAAAAGTATTCGAAAACCATTCAAAAATTATTTGAATTCTAATTTCGTCCGAATTTTTTTTGTATTCTTTTAAATTCGGTACTATTGTATTTCAGAAATTCCGCTACATCCAAATTTCCAAAAAACAAAAATTAGTCCAAATTTTAATTCAGAAGTAAACAAACTGCACATGTCTATACATGACTGGGTCAGAGCAACTCCAAAACTGAAGCTCTTGCTCCCGGATTGCAGTGGTCAGGACCTACCAAAGTGGTCCACGGAAGGAAAACTGGCCACAGGGTTATGGGCGGTCAAGGCTCATTGATGCACATGGGAATGAAGACTGGCCCATCTAGTACGATCCAACATTTATGAAAAAGTTAATGCTTGTTCTGATAGAAAGGTGTCAGAACACACAATGCATTGCAGTTTGTTGTGTGTGGGGCTGTGTAGCCGCAGACCGGTCAGGGTGCCCATGCTGCCCCGTGTCCACAACCAAAAGCACAAGACATTTGCACTGCCAAAAAATGTGTTAGTTTTCGTTTCATTCATTTTTTTGGGTTTTTTTTTTGTTTTTCGGGTCATTCGTTATGATCAAAATTCGTAAATTCGAAAATTTATAAATTCGAAAATTCGAAAACCTGGAAATTTGATGATTCATAAATTCGAAGTTCATAAATTCGAAAACTTGAAAATCCGTAAAATTGGAAATTCGAACATTCAGAAATTCAAAAATTCAGGAATTCGAAAGAACAAAAATCCAAAAATGTTAAATAATAACTAATTAATAATAACGAACTATTAAATTATAGGTATTGGAATTTCTTTTTGAAATTTGGCTGTTAGTCAACGTAACGAATACGAATTTATCCAAAGTTACAAATTATCTGAAATAATGAATGCTGCATCTAAACAAATGGAACGGAACAAATTATTAATAAATAATAATAATAAAAAGTTATTATTATGTTATTTATTATTATTAATTCATTACCTTCCATTCGTATAGATACTGGATTTGTTGTTTCGGATAATACGTAACTCCAGATAAATTCGTATTTGTTATGTTCACTAACAGTCAAATTTGAAAGGAAATTCCAGTACCTATAATTTAATAGTTATTATTTCAGATTTTCGAGTTTTCGGATTTTCGTTCTTTTAAATTTTTGTTCTTATTTTCGGATTTGCGACTTTTTAAATTTCCGAATTTACAGATTTTTGAATATTCAAATTTACGAATATTCGGAAAAATTGGTTAAACGGTTTCTCTTTATTTTGGATATTTCCGAATTTACAAATTTGTCGAAAATTTGTTAAAAAAAAACGAATTCGTAACAAAAGGAATTGCACATGTGTAAAAAGCACCTACCTACCTAAATGGCATTTTCTTTTACATCATGGCTGGGTGAGGGTGCGCCACTTATCTGGGGAAGAGGTGGCATCATTATGCAATATCAGAAGAAGGCAAGCCAATGGAGGCAACAGGATACTTTGGGCAATGTTCTGCTGGGAAACCTTGGGTCCTGCCATTCATGTGCATGGGCGTCCGCAGGAAGGGGCAAGGGGGGGCAATGCCCCCCCCCCTGGAATCAGGGATGGGATTGGGGGTTCCACTAGGTCCTTATCCTCTTAAGCCATGTCCACAGTCTCTGACCGTCTCCTGTACTATGTCTGCAGTCTCTGACCGTCTCCTGTACTATATCCCCAGTCTTTGACCATCTCTTGTACTATGTCTGCAGTCTCTGACCGTCTCCTGTACTATGTCCCCAGTCTCTGACCATCTTCTGTACTATGTCTGCAGTCTCTGACCATCTCCTGTAATATGTCTGCAGTCTCTGACCATCTCCTGTACTATGTCCCCAGTCTCTGACCATCTCCTGTAGTATGTCTGCAGTCTCTGACCATCTCTTGTACTATGTCTGCAGTCTCTGACCATCTCCTGTACTATGTCCCCAGTCTCTGATCATCTCATGTACTATGTCCCCAGTCTCTGACCATCTCCTGTACTATGTCTGCAGTCTCTGACCATCTCCTGTACTGTGTCTGCAGTCTCTGACCATCTCCTGTACATGGATGACCTTAAAATGATGCCCCCCCCCCTGAAAAAAGTTCTGCGGGCGCCCATGTTCATGTGGGTGTTACTTTGTGTCACAGTCAGGGGTCATTGAATGTCTTGAATGAAAAAGCATAAATCCTGTATGGTGAGAAGTTCTGTAGGACGCAAGGGACACAGGACAAATTTAAGGGCTATCCTGCAAAGAGAGGGGCATTTGGCACATATGCCATCCACCCCTTTTCATGGAGGCCTGAACTTTCCCTGGGACTGGTAAAGAAAGCCATTCCAGCACATATTAGGCAAGTGAATAGATTTGGTTTCCTGCAGAGGGAAGGTCGTTGCATTCTTTCTATCTTTAATGATATTCCTTTTAGAGCTATGAAAACTGCCCATGTGGCCAGCCAGGATGTAGGCATATTTTTGCTAGTCTAGACATATAACCTATATTTTTATTTATACAGCTAATTGGCATGTCATACCAGGTTAGAGCTGCCCCTTCTGTTGCCATGGCAATCGCTGGGTCAGCAAACAGTAGAAAGAAATACTCTGACTTAATAGCTAGGGGTTATTCATTAAGCTTTATTCATGATAAGGCCCTCACAGACTCGTTCCTAAGTCAGCAGGTTAGAACAACTGAAACCACAATGCTTACAAATTGTGGTCTTTTTATTTATTTCTTTTTTGATGGCCAACTTTGGAAATGAGTTTGTATTTTACAGCAAGTGGAAGAAGGAAACGGTTGAGAGAGATCACAAGGCTCGCATTAGCTCAGGAACAGTTGCCTCTCTTACTTGGTGGTCTGGACATAAAGTAGACAATGGGGTTGATTTACTAAAGGCAAATAGACTGTGCACTTTGCAAGTGCAGTTGCTTCAGAGCTTAGTAAATGAGGGGACTTCAATCATCCAATTATGTGCAAGCAAAAATGTATTCTTTGCAAAGTGAAGCTTTGCCACATTTACTTTGACTGTACACTCTGCAAGTGCAGTTACGCCAATTTCCCTTAGTAAATCAACCCCAATGTGTTGCCAGTAATGTTCAATTATTGTGTTAGATTTTGCAAAAATATTGTGACTACAGGGCTTGGACTATACCAGTGGTCTCCAAACTGTGGCCCTTTGCTTGCATTTATCTGGTCCTTGGGGCACTATTTCATTCACTGACACCAATGAAGGGCACGATTCCTCCCAATGACACCAACAATGAGGCACGATTCCTCCCAATGACACCAACAATAGGGCCCAATGACACCAATGATGGGGCACAATTCGTCCCACTGACACCAATGATGGGGGATTGTTTACTCCCACTGATGTTGGGCACAGTCCGGCCCCTAAAGTCTGAAGGACAGACTGGCTATGAGTAAGCACCAGCCCTAGGTGTGAAACGCGTTAGTTGGGACTTGTGGTTTGTTCGATCTGTACCAGTGCTTTCGTTTAATAAAGCTACAAGATTGGATTTTGTGTGCGGCCGTCCAGCCTTTTTGTTCCTGTTGAAACTGAAGGACAGTAAACTGGCCCTTTGTTTAGAAAGTTTGGAGACCCCCGAACTATACTTATGGGCATCATCATTCACATGTGGCTGGCATAATGTATATACACAGACATAGAAGCCAAGTCACACAATTGGAAAAACTGTAAGTAAGCAAAAACAAATTACAGCGCTGCCATGTGATTTATTAACAAACAACTATCTGTTCTCTGTTGGAAACCATAGTGTTTATACCACAGTGCCTATTTATTCTACAGTCATAAGGGGTTCTTTTAGCGTAACATGGCAGAAAGAGATCAATGATTGGAGGAGAGTCCAGTCATATGCATAAGAAGCACATCCTTGTTTGCTATCAATAGTGTAGCCCAGTATGTTTTACTATAGAGGCATATATGAATCTGTTCCCTGGCTACCCCCAATTCACCATGCTAAGCCTAAAGGACCAATGGCCAAGCCTGATTACTGTCAGATTGGGGAGCGTCCTTAACCTAGTATATGCTCCAATCCAGAGTTGTGCCAGAATTTACGAACCATTTTCTCACAAAGTGTCAGAATGAGAAGAGTATAAGGGAAAGTAAGGCAGTTAAAGTGGTTGTCGACTTGTGACAACCACTTTAACTTACAGGTAAGCCTATGATAAGGCTTACCTGTAGGTTCCCTGCATATCTCCTAAACCTGCATGGTTCAGGAGATATGCAGTGTATTAACTGTGCCGACATCATTTCGTCACATGCGCAGTGAAGAAATGGCTTCCGTGCCATTTCTCCACTGTGATCGTGCCGTGACTGGCGGCTCCCGCGTGCATGCGTGGGAGTGACATCACTGGCCAGTCACAGAGCCGGAGTCGCAGCCACGGAAGGAAGAGGGGCAGAAGGTGGATGCTGCCAGCACAGGGGACAGTGCTGGACGTCGCAGGCTTCGTTTGCAGGTAAGTGGCGCATAATGGGCTACTACGCGATGCATAGTAGCCCATTATGCTTCTAGTTTACAGGGGAATATAGAGGAAGTAGACCCCATCTGGGTTTACTTCCTCTTTAAGTACTTCTTACCCTCCCTGCTCTAAAATAAATTTGCTACACTGCCCTGGGTAAATGTTCGCTTTAAATATGAAAAGATTCAATACCGATCTGCTATTTAAAAATGCACTAAGAGTGGCCATTGAATCAGTATCACTGGACCATGGGTAGGGTAGGACCTTGTTTTTGGAGATGGGACTTTTTGGACACTGAAGCATTATCACTGGACCATGGGTAGGCTGGTATCTCATTTTGAAGCCTTAAAGTTTTGTGAGTCCCTAAGGCCTATGGCTCACAGGCAATCTTGTTGCTCGTGAAAACTCACAATTGATAGTAGTGCTATAAAGGACAGAGAAATACTCACTTTCCATGCTTTGCTCCTTCACAGGCCAGATGAGCGAAGTGTCACCCTGTCAGGTGACATTCTACAGTGTTTCCATTAATGATGGAGTATTTTCTCTGCAATTAGTGAGTTGTCAGACATCACCACCAGTGTGTTGTAAGCCTGAAAGTGGAACTACACTATATTAGAGTACCACAAACCAGAAACGCTATTTCATTCATTTTTATTATTCAAAACAAACTTGCCCATATATCCATCCATGTCCCCATGCTTTATTTTTGCTGAGAAATCACTTTGAAAAAAACCCACCTAGCATTTCTGACTGTGGCCATCTTGAGTAAGGGCAGATAAATCATGTAGCATTTACTTCCTGGAATCTATCTTCCCTTAGCTCAGGCATGCAGGCAGGAGGGTGTGCTTAGTTGAGAAAACCCCTCCTCCCCTCCTGAAGACTCTTGGGATGAATGATATCATTTGTCTCTAGACATAGAAACCAGGAAGTAAATGAAGAAATGTAAAAATAAGTTTAAAACAGTTAAATATGATTTACTTTCCTATGTATTTACTAATCCTAGCATTTCTGACAGTGGCCATCTTGAGTAAGGGCAGATGAATCATGTAGCATTTAATTCTTGGAATCTAAGTGCCCTTAGCTCAGGCATGCAGGCAGGAGGGGTACTTAGCTGAGATAAACCCTCCTCCCCTCCTGAAGACTCCTGGGATGTATGATATAATTTGCCTAGACATGGAAACCAGGAAGTAACTGAAGAAATGTAAAAACAAGTTTAAAACAAGTAAATATGATAAACTTTCCTATCTATGTACTAATTCTAGCAGCATAAGGATTAAAAAAAAGTCAACGTTGCTTGGGAGAGTGAAGTTCCTCTTTGAGAACAGTCACACCAGGATTGGGAGGGGAAAAGTGGATTTTATAAAGTTATAGTAGCTACCTTGTGGTACCAAAACATTTCCTTTCAAAAATTAAAAATGGCCAACACATTCACTTCAAGGCAGAATACTGGATCAATGTGGGGATGAAATCAGACCAATCTTTCATCTCTGGCTTAAAAAATTATTGCATTCATGACCTTGTTAAGGGGTTCAAATATTGCAGACGCAGTCAAAACAAGGCAGAAAAAATGATGTTGTGAATGTCACAGGACTGAGATTTAATACATGCAGGAATTTTAAGCAATTAAACTATGTCATAATACTATGACAGGAATGTAAAAACCTTCTATGTTCCAACACACGAGCCTTGGAACACCAAAAAGGAAGCGGAACAGAAAGGAGGCTTCAGTCTTTTAATTAGTGTCCACGAGGAAACCATTGTTTTCGTAAGTACCCTAAATACCACTTTGGCACCGCTGGGATCCTTTCAGCGATGAAGTCTAATGCATTCTTTAATTTGTTTTCAATGGAGAACCTATGGTTAGGATCTCAGTAGAACAAGAGAAGATCGTCCTTATTCCCCGCCTCAGCGAGTTTGATGAATGATGAACAAAACAACCCCAGCTGTGATCCTGCTTATAGTCCTCGTGGTTAGACCTGCTTCTCCGTAGCAATATGTAATTATACCAAGACAGCTACCACTGCTTTACCGTGATTTTCTAAAAATACCAAACCCTGTAATTATCTGCAGAACAACAATTACACAAACTTCTTATGTTTAGGAGTATCTACAACTTTTAAAACCATGATTCTGGCAAAGAGAGATGCAGAATTAACTTTTTGAGCTACTTGGCTACAGAACGGAACACTAGGAGTTCTACCACAAAGCAATTCCTCTTTTGTGCTACCGTGAAACCGAGATACACCCTTACGCCCCACGGCCCATTGTAGGTTTGGTATCTAAGCTGTTATTTCTTTTTGTAAATGGAAATGTAAAATGTGGTTATTTAAAGAAAAAGGAACAGAACAAGTGAATAACAAAAAGTCCTACACTTATCTGCCCCATTCTGTCCGCTTATTGTACTCCCACAATCAACCAACGACTGATTGGTCGTCCAGTGGTGGAGAAAACTTTTTTGCTTAAATTTGGATACAGCAGGGAACAAAAAACCTGTGTTAGACTTTTTTATTTGCTATTTGTATCCCACAGATACAACAGCAAATGAAAGGAAACTTCTCCAAAGTTACAGGAATCGTCTCTCAGAAAGTTATGCATTAAAATCAGGAATTCTAAAAATGTCTTTGTTTCTATATGTTCACCTTACATATAATAGATATATATATTTAATACTCTGTATGAATATGGTAGCAAGATCAGTATATACCAGTGATGGCGAACCTTTTTGAGCCCGAGTGCCCAAACTGCGACACAAAACCAACTTATATTTTTCAAAGTGCCGACACTGCCATTAGTAACAGCCACAGATAATGGCCACAAACGCCTCTCGCCAATCCCAGCGACACAGCAACAATGCTTCCTCCGAACAGATGTCCTCTAACTCTCCATTGCCTGTGGTGATAACCACAACTGGCACTGCAGGGGTGGAATCCTCGCAGCCGCTCTGTCCCCTGGCTCACAGCGTGCTGCTCCAGTCTCTCTCCTTTGCAGCAATGACTCCTCTCTCTCTCTCCAGGTAGTGATGCTGGGCTGGACATTAAAATTGACCCATAGTCTTCTGGGACTACATGTCCCATGGTGCACTTGTTCTGGCTCCTCATTGGTCCCCGGCTGCAGCCAATGGGAAGGCAGGAGCAATCAGAGCGGGCAGTGATCTCTGCAAGCGCTGCTCTGTCCCTGTCAGGCACTGCTTGACAGAAGAAGGGGGCAAGTGGGGAAAATACACTGACAGCCTGCGCTTGCTTTTCCCCTTGTCACAGTGCCGCTGCACTTCTCACTCCTGGCTCTGTGTGCCAGCTGTGGCACGTGTGTCACCGTTTCACCATCACTGGTGTATACTGTACACAAACCATACAGTAATTTAATGTTATTAAAAATTACCTTTTCTTTTGGATCTGCAGCCGCTGTAATTTTCTGTAAAATTCAATGCAGTATGGCAACCTGGCAGTGTTCTGTGCACAGGAACACCCCCAGAAATGTAATTTCCTGCTTGTGTGAATGGAGTTACTCTTTATTGCAAAAGTAGATGGTTTTCTAATGAACTCTGTGTTTAATGCTAATTATTTTGACCTGATGCAAATTAATTTGTGATTATCTCCTCTTTATATTGGTTGCACAATGTATACTTTTTAAGCCCATATGAAGTACCCTGAAACGCGTTGGTGTATATAATGTGTGGGAATAAATAATATGTTTTGGACTAAAATTGAGTGTGGTGTTAACATGGGTTACTTAGCCTTCCTTGCTCTGTTCAAAACAAAAAAAATAGTTTGGTCTTTAGATATAAAGGAGAAGTGTGGGGAAAAAAACAAACATACATACATACTGACCTCTGTGGCTGCAGCTTCACTATGAGGCTGCAGCTGTCCCGCGGCCTCTCTAAGCCCAAGAACTGAGCAATCACATGATAGCTCAGTTCTTGGTCCACTCTGAGCAGAGAGCGTCAGTCACTGCTATCTACTCTGCCCTTCCTGAGCTCACTGGGGCACCAAACTGGAGAGGGGGGCTGAAGCGGCTGTCTTAAGGCTCTCAGCGGTGCGCATGAGAGGCTGCACTAGCTCTGGTCAGGTATTATTGTCGGGATGCTTCTAGAGTCTGCAGAGGCTCTGTGATGTCAGCCGACAGCGGACTTTGGCCCTCTGTCACCTGATTCTAGATTAGAGGAGTGCAAAAAGTAAGTGCCCTCTTATGACCCTCAATGACCAAAAAGGCTCTGGGCATACTTTTCTTTCAAAACAGACTTTAGTAGAGGCTACTAAGCATTTTTACACATATTTAGAAAACCTTTTAATAAGTGGGCATTCCTGTACATTGTAGAGGGCTTTGTTGATCAGGATAACATACCTAAAGCAAGATGAGGCAACAGAAGAAATCCAATATAGAGTTTGTGAAACTGTCTTATGGGGTAACATATGGGTAAAACTGATGGTGAAAGCTGTAAAGTCAGCAGTAAAGTAAAGCAGAGTTCCACCCGGTTAAAAGTCAGCAGCTACCAAAAGGGTAGCTGCTGACTTTTAACAATCGGACACTCACCTGTCCCAGGCTCCAGCGATGTGGTCGCCCGAGGGCTCACTCTTCTTCCCCTCCACTCAGCAATGCCGGCATCACAAGTGTGGGCACCTGGCTTTGGCTTCAAAGTCGGGCACGCACTGTGCATGTGCGAGTTACGTTGCGCCTTGTGAATGGCCAGCGTATCTTCTGGGACCTGTGACATGTCCCAGAAGATCGCCGAGAGGGAGGGGGGAAGGTGAACTTCCTTCTGGAGCCCGGGCTCTAGGAGAGGAAGTGGACCTGGGACCCTGTGAAAACAGGGTTTCCGGTCCCCCCCCAAAAAAAGGACATACCAATTGTGGCATGTCAGGGAGTCACCTTCCCTTAAAGCGGAAGTTCCACTTTTGGGTGGAACTCCGCTTTAAGTGTAATTTTTAATTTTTTGGGATATCATAGGAAAGGCTAACCCCCTGTAAGGTTTGTCTTGCCGTCTGTACCCCTGTTCAGAAGATTTTACCTCACTTTAACCACTTCCTTACTGGGCACTTAAACCCCCCTCCTGCCCAGACCAATTTTCAGGTTTCAGCGCTGTCGCATTTTGAATGACAATTGCGCGGTCGTGCGGCGTTGTACCCAAATAAAATTGATGTCCTTTTTTCCCCACAAATAGAGCTTTCTTTTGGTGGTATTTGATCACCTCTGCGGTTTTTATTTTTTGCACTATAAACAAAACCAAGAGCGACAATTTTGAAAAAAGAACAATATTTTTTACTTTTTGCTCTAATAAATATCCCAAAAAAAAAAAAAAAAAAAATTATTTATTGGGTTTGGCCGATTTATATTCTTCTACATATTTTTGGTAAAAAAAATCGCAATCGGCGTTTATTGATTGGTTTGCGCAAAAGTTATCGCGTCTACAAACTATGGGAATTGATTTATGGCGTTTTTATTATTATTATTTTTTTTTACTAGTAATGGCGGCGATCTGCGATTTTTATCGGGACTTTGATATTGGGGCGGACATGTCGGTCATTTTTGACACTTTTTTGGGACCAATGACATTTATTCAGCGATCAGAAATTTAAATGTCCACTGATTACTGTATAAATGTCATTGGCAGTGAAGGGGTTAACCTGCAGGGGGCAGTGAAGGGGTTAACAATGTTCCCTGGGTGTGTTCTAACTGTGGGGGGCGGGGCTAGCCGGGACATAACAGATCTAACTGATCCCAGTGACAGGGATCAGTAGATCTGTTTGTCCCCTGTCACAGAACGGGGAACCGCCGTGTTTACATCGGCGGTTCCCCGTTCTACAGCTCTGTAAGGCGATCGCGGGTCAGGAGCGGACATCGAGTCCGCCCGACCCGCGGGCACGCCCACGCATTGTGCGGCGGCCGCGCGCGCGTGCCGCCGCCCAGTGCGCGCAGGGGGCGTGTAAAGGGGCGGACGTCCATGAACGTCCACCCGGATTTTCAGATCCGCGCTGTAGACGTCTTTTGTCTATAGCGCGGATCTGTACAGGTTAAATACCTGTGACAATTAGATTTTGAACATTTTGGGTTGTTGTGGAAAGAAGGATTGGTAATAAAGCTTCAGTGGAGACATCTTTTTCCCATGATAACTTTTACAGGAGCAAATTTTCCTTCCTAGGGCTAGATTTCCTCTCACTTCCTGTTGTCTCCTTCCATATGAGTCTTATGCAAGTGGGATAACTTGGGGACTGCCCATATCCTGTTTCAATATTGTTTATTAAACTTTTCAAAATACCACAACAGTTGTGTAGTAATCATAATATAATCAATATAGTCAATATAAATTCAAGTGAAAGCCTACAATGCAGGCAGGATAGACATCAAACAGGCAAATGAAAAAGACACAGGTGACCAATGTTTGCACGTGGCTATGTGTCAAGACATAGGTCAAAAATGTCACCAACTTTGTTTAGAATAAATATAAATTGGAGGCATTCTCAATCGCATGGGCACAAGCAAATAAGGCATCATCAGTAAAGAGGAAGAAAAGGAACGAGAAAAAGAAGAAGGAAAAAAATAAGTCACAGCCCATCCGAGCGCCCTCCTCTGCCGCCATTGCAACAATCATGTAGGAGGTTAAAGATATTGTATCTGAGGTTACCAAACCCTCAAACTGTGAGGAAGTATCTCGCAAGATGTTAACCATCTTTTCGTTAGTTATTATCCAAGTTAGTTTCTGCTTCATCACCACCAGATCTACTACTGGGCTCTTCCAGGCGTTTGCTATAGCTATTTTGGCCACCAGAAACATGAAATAGATCAAGGTCTGGGTGTGTCAGGGTACCCCTTCAATAGGTTTGTTAAGCAAAGCTACTCTAGGATTTTTAACAATATTTATCATGGTCACAGAGTATATCAGCGCATGAACTCCAAAAGCGCTTTACGTTGCATGATCACCACATGTGATTCGTCGAGCCCCCGGAAGCAGAGTGGTGATGAACCCAGGTACATTTTCAATAAACGCTCAGGTACCAAGTACGATCGAGAAAGTACCTTGTAGCCTGCTTCTATAAGTGAGACATTCATAATATACAAAATAAAAGTCCGCGCTCACAACAACTAAAAAGGTCTAAATATTATAATTTGAGGTGAAGTGTAACGTAGGCTGCTCGCAAACAACAACTAATCCAATTGTCCCAATAAATATAAAGAAAAATTGCAGCGCCCTAATGATGTAATAAAATGTTCATGGATTACTGATGGAACCAATATATATATGTTGATGTGTATATTTATAAAATACTATAGTTCCAACGTGGGAGACAAAGAGGTGAGTCTCAATCTTCTTGTATCCTAATGTATCAGGGTAATCTTACCAACATCAGGGTGATCAAAAAGACCGGGGGTATTCTGATAAATCCAATATATAAAAGGATGTATGCTTACCAGAATCCCTTAGGTCATGCGCAGATATCAAGATGAGCCGGTGGGTAAGTACTCAGACGTCATCCGGGGTCCTGGTGAAGAACCAGCAAGCAACAGGTATCCAAGAAATGATGGTCCGGAACCTCA
>BLSH010375200.1:95087-148284 GCA_018402905.1 Glandirana rugosa
CCCCCCCCCCCCCCCACTACTTTGAGACACTTTTATTTTTTGGGGGGAATGGGTACCTAGTTTTGACCAGTACCCACTCCCACTTAAGCCTGGGTCGCCCAATCGATCCAAGTGGACGTTCAGCCTCCCTCCCCTTTGTCTGTAGCCTTTTGGGACATGTCACAGGTTCCAGAAGGGTGCAGGAGCATTCGCAAAGCACAGAGCGGCTTGCACATGTGCAGTGAGAAGCCAGCTGAGAAGCTGCAAGAAATCACAACTGGCTTCTCTTAGTAAACATGCCGGCACCGGGCACTCGAAGACCAGAGAATATCCAGCCTGAGTGAGGATGGTGCTGGATCCCTGGACAGGTAAGTGTCCTTTTCTTAAAAGTCAGCACAGTATTTGTAGTGGTTGACTTTTAATTTTTTTTAGGGGGGGACTGAAGCACATCTTTAATTTTTTAAAAAATAGCCTTTACAATCACTTTAAGCAGCTACAGCAGCATTATTTTTTTTTCCTTTTGGGATAAAGATTGTACACAAATAAATAAAAGCTGATCATTGTAAGCACCTCTCTCAGTGTGAAATGGTTTGTCTCAACCCTCTAAACCATCTGCAGAACTGCTTGGTTTTTTTTTTAAACAACAGAACTACTGGCTGGATCACCAAGTGAAAAGAAAGAAAACCTAAAAAAAAGACACATCTAAGAATAGGTATGTTGCACAATAATAAATGGTTACTTTTGGGTTTAATACTTCTTTAAACAAGGACTTACCCTTTCACGGTCCAGTTTATCTTTAACCTTTATTAGTCCCAGAACTGGGTCCACTGTAAACTGATTATCTTGATCTCCATTAATGATGGAAAAGCTAATGTGCCCATTAGAAGGACTGTCAAGATCTTCAGCAAAGACCTGAAAGATACAATGTTAATGAGAAGAGCAATAAATATATCCTTTTGTGACACACATATCTTTTGAGGTAGACATTTAAAGTGTAAGTCTATCCAAAATTCATATTTCCTGTATAGACCGCCAATGGCAAGCTAAATCACTCACTGATGTCAGAGTTCCCAGCTCTGCCTTCTTACAGTGTCAGTCACTGCAACTCCCTCCGCACTGCCTTACCTCTAAATAGTCTCAGCCCACTTCAGTCCATTATGAACGCTGCAGCCAGGCTCATCCACCTTAAAAACCACTCGGCGTCTGCTACACCCCTATGTCAATCCCTCCATTGGCTGCCACTCGACCAACAAATTCAATTCAAGATACTAACAATAACTTATAAAGCCATCCACAACCTGGCTCCTAGCTACATCACTAACCTGATCTTAAAATACCAACCAAATCGACCGCTTCGCCCCTCCCAAGACCTCCCGCTCTCTAGCTCCCTTGTCACCTCATCCCATGTTTGCCTCCAGGACTTTCCCAGAGCCTCTCTCATCCTCTGGAATTCTCTACCCCAATCTGTCCGACTTTCTCCTACTTTGTCCACCTTCAGACGATCCTTGAAAACCTATCTCTTCAGAGAAGCCTATCTGGCTCCCACCTAACAACTGTACATTTATCTTCTCCATCAGCACATCCCCCACAGTTATTACCTCTTGTATCTCTTGACCCTCCCTCTTAGATTGTAAGCTCTAATTAGCAGGGCCCTCTTATTCCTACTGTGTTTAAGTGTATTGTATTTGTACTGTCTACCCTCAAGTTGTAAAGCGATGCGTAAACTGTTGGCGCTATATACATCCTATATAATAATAGTAGTTATAATAATAATAATTTTGTTGCATCTTCTTTAATGCCCTAGTAGAGAGATCCAGTAGACTGGCCGCAATAAGTAGGCAGAACTGGGACTCAGTCTCCAAAAACATCTCCTCCAAAGTAGCTGATAGGTGAATAAAAGCACCCGTATCTACCCAAAACTGAATATCTGGCATAGATACTGTAAATGATTCCTTAATTGTGAACCTTCATAGAGTGAATTGGTGTCACTCAAAAAATGAGGTTACAGTAAAGCCAATCACTAAAATCTTCATGAAACAAGGGGTGGAGCTTGAACAAAAGGGCATCATCATTTGGGGCAGCATGGTGTCCCAATGCAAACCTGAGTGACATGCAGACACCTGTAATTGTCTATTAACCACTTAAAGACCGGAAGGATTACCCCCTTAATGACCAGTCATGCAATGCTGCACCCAAACAAAATTGATGTCCCACAAATAGAGCTTTCTTTTGGTGGTATTTGATCACCTCTGCGGTTTTTATTTTTTACACTATAAACAAAAAAGCCAGACAATTTTGAAAAAAAACATTTTTTTACTTTCTGCTATCCAAAAAAAAAAAAAATAAAAACAAATGTATTCATCAGTTTAGGCTGATGTATATTCTTCTACATATTTTTGGTTAAAAAAAACAGTAGGCGTATATTGATTGGTTTGAGCAAAAGTTATTGCGTCTACAAACCATAAGATAGGTTTAGGGACTTTTTATTTTATTGTTTTTACTGGTAATGGCGGCGATCTGCAAGTTTTAGCGGGACTGAGACATTGCGGAGGACAAATCTGACCCCATATGACACTTTTTGGGGACCACTGACATTATTACATTGATCAGTGCTATAAAAATGCACTGATCAATGTAAAAATGACACTGGCAGGGAAGGGGATCAAGGAGTTAACTGTGTTTCCTCAGCGTGTTCTAACTGTAGGGGGGGTGGGCTTACTAGGACATGACAGAGATTGCTGTTCCCGTACACTGGGAACAGAAGATATCAGTCATGTCATCTAGCAGAACGGGGATCTGTCTTGTTTACAAAGGCAGATCCCCGTTCTGCCTCTGTACCCGGCGATCGCGAGTCGGCGGCGGACATAAGTCGGCCGGAGATAAGTACGCCGGACTCGAGGGCGAGCTCCCGTGGCGCGCAGCGTTTTCGCGCATGCCCACTATACCAGTGTTTCCCAACCCAGTCCTCAAGGCACACCAACAGTTCATGTTTTTAGGATTTCCCTCAGATGAAACAGCTGTGGTAATTACTAAGGCAGTGAAACTGATCAAATCACCTGTGCAAAATAATGGAAATCCTGAAGACATGACCTGTTGGTGTGCCTTGAGGACTGGGTTGGGAAACACTGCACTATACCACATGCACGAACCGACGTACAGGTACAACAGTTTGCGCTATCCGACCACCTTGCCACAATATATCTATGTGAACTGGTCAGCAAGTGGTTAAATGACATGTATACCCAAAACACTAAAATGTAAACTCGGTAATTCAATTTCAAAAGTATTTTTCAATATTTTCAAATCCGTAGCTTTCATTATAATAATATATGATGATCCTGCCATGAAGATCCTTGGGGTCAGCCAGCTCCTGTTATGTTTCCCAGTTGTGCTCCTTTTTTGTCATACTGTTACAGAGCTGTCTGATGGAAGCTATAAATGGCCATTTCTTCACACATTATTCAGGCATGGTCCATCACTGTCACCATCAGGAAATCCGCCCTGTGAGAAATGCCATGCAGCCATCTCTGGAGTGCATATAGACAAGACATGGCTGCAAAGAGGCTTCAGATCAGCAGCCCTGAGATATAACAAAGGATAAAAGAAAGGTGAGAAAAGTATTTTATTTAGTTTGTTCAATTAAGCTTTGACACTAAAACCTGAAAGCTGATTGGTTTCTACGCAGAGCTGCCCCAGATTTTGCACTCTCCAGTTTTAGCAAATCAACTCCATTATGTTTTATTTTACACATCACTTTAGCAGACTAAATGTCAGTTAGGGTTTACGTTTACTTTCAAGGTTGTTAATAAGTATTGTTACTCTTTCAAATTTTGACATAACTGAGCTTTGCAAAAACCCAATTATAATGAGTAATGTAAAGGCACAACTGGGTGAGACATGTAATAAACACTTTATACACACAATAACTTGTCAAACATGAGAGGAACCTGGGTTATCCATTTACAATTTAATTGGTGAATATTGAACCTTACTCTAATGACGGAGTCCCCAATAAAGGCATCTTCACTGATCACAGCGCTATAAACCTCTTGGCTGAATGCTGGCGCATTGTCATTAACATCGGTCAGGTTGACGTTAATAGTTGCCACTGCGCTTAGAGGAGGTGAGCCGCCATCTTTAGCTTCAACCACCAGGAAAAAGTGTCTGCTGCTTTCATAGTCCAGAGCATTGACAACCAAAATTTCTCCTGCAAATAATAAAATAACAAAATAAATAAATTAAATGGTCAAAGAGGAGGAGAGGAGAGAAGAGGAGACTAAAGGAGCAGAGGAGAGTAAATGAAAGCAGATGAGAGTAAAAGAAAGACAAGCAGAGTAGAGTAAAAGAAAGAACAGGAGAGGAAGGAAGGAGAGAAGAGGGAAGGACAGAACAGAAAAGGAGAGTAAAAGAAAAAGAGGAAAGACGAGGAGAGGAGAGAAAAGGAAAAAGGTAAAGGAGAAAGAATAAGAGAAGAGTAAAGGAGAGGGGAGTAAAGGAAAGAAGAGGAGAGCAAAGGAGAAGGAAGAAAAGGAGAATGAAGAAAGGAAAAGGGAAATAAATGGAAGAAGAGGAAAGTACAGGAAAGATAATAGGAAAAAATAAGAAAAAAAGAGGAACATAAAAGGAAAGAACAGGAGAGGAGGGAAAGGAAAGAAGAGGAGAAAAGCAGAGAGGAGAATAGACTAAAGGAAAGAAGAGGACAAAAGAGGAGAGCTATAGGAAAGGAAAAAGAAGAAGAGGAGAGCAAATGAAGGAACAGGAAAGGAAAGGAAAGAAAAGGAGAGGAAAGAAAGACAAAGAGGAGTGTAAAGGAAAGATGAGAGGAGAGGAAAAGGCGAGAAGAAGAGGACAGTAAACGAAGGAACAGGAAATTAAAGGACATTAAAGAAAAGGGGAAAAAAAGGAGAGGAGAGGAAAGGTGAGGAGAGAAAGAAAGATGAAGAGGAGAGTAAAGTAAAGGAGAGGAGAGGAAAGGAAAGGAAAGGAAAGGAAAGGAAAGGAAAGGAAAGGAAAGAGAGTAAATGAAGGAACAGGAAAGGAAAGGAAAGAAAAGGAGAGGAGAGGAGAGTTATAGGAAAGGAAAAAAGAAGAGTAGAGCAAATGAAGGAACAGGAGAGGAGAGGAAAGGGGAGTAGAGGAAAGAAAGATGAAGAGGAGAGTAAAGTAAAGGAGAGGAGAGAAGAGGAGAGGAAAGGAAAGGAAAGAGGAGAGTAAATGAAGGAACAGGAAAGGAAAGAAGAGGAGAGGAAAAAAAGGAAAGGGTAGGAGTGAAGAGGAAAGGGAAAGAGAAATGATTCTAACCAGTCTTTGGATTAATCCTGAATCTCCCATGTTCATTTCCTGTCCTGAAGCTGTATGTTATCTCTGCATTTGTTCCAATGTCCTTGCTTGCAGCAAAGACTGATATGACTCTGCTGCCAGTGGCAGTGTCCTCAGGGATGGTGACCAGGTAATCTCTTCTCTCAAATATGGGAGGGTTGTCGTTAACATCAAGCACAGTGATGGTAACAACAGCAAAGGAAGATAAAGAGAGGGCAGGATTTGTGTCAGATGCTTTCACTGTGATGTTGTAGGTTGATTGCAGTTCCCGGTCTAGTGGCTGCTCCAAAACGATGATGCCAGATTGTTCGTCAACCGAGAAATGACCTTCAGCAGAATCTACCAAGGAATAGATGACCTTCCGATTTATACCTGCAAAGCAAAGCAAAACTGAACATTACAGAAGAGACTTAAGCTAGCCTTTGATGACTCAAATTTCAGCTGATTTCTGCTCAAGTAGCCAAAATGTAAGCTGCCGCTGGAATCTCTGAGAAGGGGCATAGCCCCTGGGACAAGTTGCAGTGCCTTTTCCCTAAGTTTTATCAATTGTCTGCTACATCTCTCCTTTTGCCAGCTACCTAGTTAGATTGTGTTCAGCAACTAAAGATACGACCTTGTATTCTACGTGAAATACTTTTATTGTTTTCTTACCCTGATCAAGTCATTATATTGCAAGTGCAATGTTATCATTTTACTTATTAAAAGGTTCTTGTCTCTACATTGTGCATATTACTGAGTAATGTTCTGGTGTCACAAATGTTGGTTCTGTCTCTGGGTTCACAGGGTTTTGGTGCTATTGAAGATCCCTAGTGCTGAAAGCTCAACTCCAGACAAAACTTTTTATTGAATTTTGTATAGAGTGGGAAATGATTAAAGACTCTGTCATATGTCTTCCCCAACTGTGCCTCTCCATAGGAATAGACAAAAATGTTCTACAGTTAAACCTTAAACAATGTTTTTATTGCTGTCTAAGCCTTTCCATCATATGGAAACCTGCACCTCTCTATTTCTTGTAGGTATCACAGGGGCAGGAAGTGAGGTAAAATCACCCCAAAAGGGTCATGGGCAGAAACAAAAACCCTATTCTATCCAAAACTAAAACAAGAATTATTTGCTTGCAACTTATTCCCTTTATGACCAAACACCACATATATTCTTTAGCGCCCACATGTCTCATTTATGTGTTGCTGAGGGCACTCTCACTCTATACCTTCAGCACAAAGATCAGTAGCCAGTAGGTACGGCCTCTTATTATGGGACCACTGTGACAGTGCTTACATAATCCCTGATCCTTCCTGCCCCCTGGGCATTCAGAACTGTTGGAAGGAATGTTGGGGTGGGCAGGTAGGGGTTAAATATTAAGGCCAATTACAGAAAAATAGCATTGGTTTGTTTGAAAAAAATCAGTTCCAGGTGAGCCAATTCCCCCCCCCCCCCTCCCCACCAGAGGGGTCGTCAGAGTCTGTGGGGTTGATTTACTAAAGCTGGAGATTGCAAAATTTGGTGCAGTTGTGCATGGTCAGCTTCTAAATTCAGTTTGTTCAATTAAGCTTTGACAATAAAACCTGAAAGCTGATTGGTTTCTGCACCAGATTTTGCACTCTCCAGCTTTAGTAAATCAACCCCTGTATGTCTGCCGATTTTCTGAGTTTCCTCCATGATGTCTTTCTAGTGATTTTTCAACCAGGCTGACCTCTCAACCAAGGCAAAAGGTGCACACAAATAACAATAGCCAACAAAGTCTATCTAAACTAAAGTATCCCTTTTGTAAACACAGGCATTCATGCAGCTTGCCAAACAGACAGCTATCCACATCGTTCCAGCCATACTAGCAGATGGCCTGATGGATCCAACAGACAGCATGCTGACCGCATACAAAAACACACACATTTGTCATGCATTTAGAACTGTGATTATCGGAGCTAAACTCCTGCAATAAGCACTATTTCTGATCTGTGAGCTCACAGACTCTCAGTTTTTGCTGATCCAGCTGCTGAGGCTACCCCCTTTGTTATGTGAGGTAGATCTGTGCGCGGAAACAATAATGAGATCTGAAGGGAGGCTACATGCATGTCTGCTCCTTCTCCATTGGGAGAGTCATTTCGGTGCTAATTAAAACAGAATGCACAGTCAACATCACATCCCGCCCGGCAGATAAATTATCCCGTGTCACAGACTGGGTGTTGCTGGCTGGGAAATATTTAGAAAGGAGCCACATTCTAAAAGGATCCTCTGCTTACATTTGTAGAAACAACAATGTTCCTTTTCTTTTTCTTTTACCCTATTTAACAATTTTCCCATGTGTCTTTAATACGGTGAAAGCTTTGAAAGTTTTTGTATGGTGTATTAGCCCTCTATGGGGCTTTGTCTGGAAATAATTATGTTAACGTGGATCTTCCAGTAACTTTACAAGCCTACATACAACAAATTGCTGATAAGTCAAAATATACAAAAATAGTATAATTTTCCAACAAGTTTTTATCATTAAAAGGAAGGGATTGAAATCCAGTCAGTGACCCTGGATAATGCCTAAGGAAAGATGGCTCCATCCTTCAGGAGAGAAATGTGAGTGAAGGCATTGTCAATGTGAGTGCTGTGATCCCTCTACGTGCCGGTTCACACATAGGCGATCTAACTTCAGGGGCGAATTTGCCAGGCAACTTCAAACTCGACTGTGCCAGGTGACTTTGCCTGTGGCCAATCAGAGAAGGAAGGGAGGGGTTTGCCTGGGAATTCACTGCGTAAATTATTTTCTGTTTCCTGTAAAGTCGCTTCAATATAGAATAGGGATTGGACTTGGAGGAGACTTCCATTGAATTCTATGGGCACAAGTCGGATAGAAGTTGCCTTGAAGTAATATAGGAACCTTTTCTGAAGTTGGAGCGACTTCAGTAGTGTACATTAAGACGGCTCTCATTCATTTAAATGAGATTTCTGATGTGAAGGGACTTGGGGCGACACAAGTCGGAGCGCAAGTTGCAGCAGTGTGATCCAGCCCTAAGAGATTATAATTACCTTTAAGTGTTGCAATTACACTTAATTAGCACACATGCACTTAAAGAATACCAAAATTATACCGCCTCCCGCACATGAAAGCCAGCAAGGTGCTGAGGCCGCATATACAGAAGGTGGTGGTGTGAAAGGCCTCCTCTTCTGGCATCCTGGTTGGCAGGTGATTGGCGGCTGTGTAGCGCATTTACAAATCAGTACTTTCGGTTCAGCGGCCGCCTAATTTGCCATGGAACAGCTTGGTGGGCGGGGGAATGGAGAGACTTTTTCTGCTTCTCCCACAACCACTTATCATATGTGGCACATCCACCCAGGGCTGGCCCTGCATGTCACAGCCAGCTCTTCTTAAGACATGCAGCAAATGCCCGGTGCGTTCTTTGGCCAGTCAGGGCCTGGAGGGGAATCTTCCAATGGGGACACTAGTTCTGGTGACCTAAGGGCCCCAAGGGATTACCTGAATTAGCAGGGATTTCCTCCCACGTTCTGTTGTGGCTATGGGACAGGATGTGAAGGGAAATCTCCCCAATGGGACACAAATGGCAAAAAAGTGACAGAGGTTGTAACCCTCCCTTACTGTATCCAAAACTGCCTAGTTCTACCTGAAAAACATGAAAAATATGTAATTCTAGGTTTACTTTAAAGTGGTTGTAAAGGTAGAAGGTTTTTTTTACCTTACTGCATTATATGCAGTAAAGTAAAAACCCTTTTGCATGTAGCTTCCCCGTGCAGCCCCCTCCCTAAATACATACCTGAGCTTGATCTCAATTCAGCGATGTGCATGACAGCTGAGGCTCTTTTGGCTCCTTCCTTCCTTATTAGCGCAGATACAGCATAGGCTTGCGCTGCTGTCAATCCCAGCCACTGAGGATGGAACAGGGGGCGGGGCCGAGCTGAGCTCTGTGTGTCTTATGGACACACAGAGCCAGTTTGGGAGCAAGCACACTCAAATCCACTCATAGCAAGCGGCGGGGGGGAAAGGGGGCAGCTCAAACTGCCTTTACAGCCCCCTGGCTGCCCATGTGAGTGAATTCTAAAAGTGTTAAAGCAGAATTAATTTCTGTTTTTTTTCACTGAATGAACCCCCTGACGGTTTATGGCATAATGTGCTATTGTGCAAGCATATTAGCACATTATAAATGAATTACCTGTCAAACGACTTCCGTCAGACCTTCTGCTGGTCACGTCCACTTCCATATTCTGGGCCGCTTCATTTATCCAACTGCAATGATGTCACTCCCAGCGTGCATGCCGCGTCACATCATTACGGCACAGAGTGGTGCAAGAAATGTACACTGAGCTGCCCATACACAGCTCAGTGTACATTACCACTGACAGGCTGGGTGAAGCATTTATGATGGTAAAGACCACCTAAGAGTAAGAACAACAATCTCCTGCACTCAAGAGTAGTGAAATGGTAGTGGATGTATCACAGGTCCTTGATACTTCCAATAAAGGCACACACTTTGCTGCCCCCTAAGGGTCAGGGAAAAACCCAATGGGAACAATTTAAAACAAAGAAAAGATGGTGCACCGGCCTTGCGCATTACCCAAGTGGTATCTTTAATAATACAATAAAAAGAAGTAGACTCACAAACAACTCAATGGTAAAAGCATATTAAAGTCCATAGTATGCACAAAGCATTCAGGCCACTAATGGGAGATCACCTCTTGGCTCCTCGAAACGCGTCAACCATCGGTGTGCTGGGACTAGTCTTGGAGACCTGGTTGCTTTGTGCATACTAGGGACTTTGATGTGCTTTTACCATTGAGTTGTTTGTGAGTATACTTCTTTTTATTGTATTACTAAACATACCACTTGGGTAATGTGCAAGGCTGGTGTGCCCTCTTTTCTTGAAAACTCTGTCTGTCAGTGGTTCTTAAAAATGTGGGCACTAAAATGTAAAGAAGCTGCATAGTCAGTAAGTGATTAAATAAGCTGCTGAAAGTGATTAAAAACTGAAGCTTCAATAGCACTTTAACTTTAAAAGCCAAGGCTTTTATTCAAGTAGTCCCCATTTCCTAGAACTATTCCTCTAAATAAAATAAATTCAGATTCTTACACCAAATGATGTCTTTATTATAAGTAATAGTGCTTTGGTGAACATAGTGCTGAGTCTATTTAGACTTCCTTCATGAAACTGTAACTGTATTTATTATTGCAGAGAATTTATCTATTATTTGCTTTTTGCTAAGAGTCAAATCCCACAGAGAGACCTTGCGCTGTCTTTGTGAATCAATAAAGCAATCCTGGAGCGGCGCAGACAATGAATTTACTTTTATAATTCTGGTCGTTAAAGTACAAACGCAATGAAAAGCTATAGCTTGTTTTCTAATTGGCTGCCTGCATCCCACCAATCAAAATCAGACGAACACCCAAGTAGCAAGAGGTCAACGCTGAACTGAAGCACTTTGAAGCAAGCAGCATCCAGCAAAACAATTTATCAGCTCCAGGAAAAGGATGATATTGCAGGATCGTTCTCTATAAACACAGTAGCGGTTTAATGACCCTTGAAATGATATTGGCTGGAAAGTAGGTGATTATAACTATTTTATAATAAATAAAAATTGCAGCTTTTTCTTACAACGTTTTTTCTACAACCAGTCCTTGATTCTATTAAGGTCCACTGGATAACTCCTATCATTAACCTGAGCTGTATGTTTTCTGAACACCTCTGTTAACCTTCCCCATGTCAGAACTGCATTGTACGGTGCAGAGTAGTTGCAAACACTTAAAGCGGTTCTAAAGCCGTAAAGCAATGTTAAAGTCTTGTGTTTTATTTAATTAAATAGCAAACATGTTATACTCACCTGCTCTGTGAAATGGTTTTGCACATAGCAGCCACCAATCCTCCTCTTCTCGGGTCCCATGCTGGCGCTTCTGGCATCTCCCTTCTGTCGGGTGCCCCCCACAACAAGCATCTTACTATGGGGGGCACCCGAGCTGAGCCACTGCTCTGTGTGTCCATTTACACATGGAGCCACAGATCGGCCCCGCTCCCTCCATCTCCTGATTGGGTCAATGGCTGTGATTGACAGCAGCAGGAGCGCGGAGGTCCCCCGTTCTGGCTCTCTGTGACCAGATCATGGGTCTCCAGCAGACATCGAGTCCGCCCGACCCGTGGGCACACTCACGCGGTGTGCGGCGGCAAGAGCGCGCCTGGCATGAGCCAAAGGCGAGGACGTCTATTGACGGCCTCCCGGCATTTTAGATCCGCGCTGTAGCCATCAATTGGCTATGGCGCAGATATGAAGAGGTTAAATATATAAAATGTAATTGCTAATACCCAAGTTAAAAAAGAGCCTTGGATGCAGATGACGTCAGAACAAATTGAAAGTTAGCGTCAATCAACTTTGACTCCTCCTACACCATATCAATGTTTAATAAAGATTTATTGGGAGCTGTCAAACTTTTTTTATATTTATAATTTAATTTGAATTGCTCTTCTTAACCTCTTCAGCCTCGAAGGATTTACCCCCTTCCTGACCAAAGCACTTTTTGCGATTCGGCACTGCGTCGCTTTAACTGACAATTGCGTGGTCGTGTGACGTTGTACCCAAACAAAATTGACGCCCTTTTTTTCCCACAAATAGAGCTTTTGGTGGTATTTGATCACCTCTGCTGTTTTTATTTTTTGCGCTATAAACAAACAAAGAGCGATAATTTTGAAAAAAAAAAAGATTTCTTACTTTTTGCAATAATACATATCCAAAAAAATATATAAATGTATTCCTCAGTTCAGGCTGATATACATTCTTCTACATATTTTTGATTTTAAAAAATCACAATAGGCGTATATTGATTGGTTTGTGCAAAAGTTGCCACGTTTACAAATGATGAGAATTCGTTTATGGGGTTTTTTTTTTTTTTTTAGTAGTAATGGCAGCGATTTGCGATTTTTAGTGGGACTGCAACATTGCGGCGAACATATCGGACACTTTTAACACTTTTTTGGGACCACTGCCATTTATACAGCGATCAGTGCTATGAAAATGCACTGATTATGGTGTAATGTCACTGGCAGGGGAGGGGTTAACACTAGGGGGAATCAAAGGGTTAACTGTGTTCCCAGGGAGGTGTTACTAACTGTGTGGGGCTGGGCTGACTGGGGGAGGAGAGTGATCGCTACCCCTATATACAGGGAACATACGATCACTCTCCTTCTCTCCTGTCAGAATGGGGATATGCTTGTTTACATTAGCGGATCCCCATTCTGTGACTGCCAGGGAGCAATTGCGGATGGCCGGCGGACATCGAGTCTGCCCCACCCACTCACTGGCACCCCCCTTAGCATGTGAGCATGCCTCCTGCATGTCAATTTTCGCCAGCACACCAATGATCCTTGATTTCGTCCAAAGGGCTTTTATTAAAGAGTGATCACATTGTAGCATGGTGTAACCTTTTGGAGTCGTGCAGGACCTCTTTGTCAGGCATGTGCCTCCAGCGGCGCGCGCCCACTATACTCGCTCCTGCGGCCGCCGTCACGTGATGGCAGTATGCGTAGGAGAGCCATGTTGCCGCCGTCAATCAACGGCGGGTGGTCGGCAACTGGTTAAGACTCATGTGACCGCCACAGCACCAATCAGACACAGTCATACTGCAGTAATAGAAGCCCTTCTCAAAGATCTTTCACTGCAGATGCCAAAGAACAGAAACGGATCATATGACCACACAACAGTGCCCCTGGAATAAGGTACTCAGAGGACTAAAAAAAAAAAAACACACTGGCATGATATATATGATTTATGTGAATGAAGAATGGCAATTCACATTTCTCTGTTTAATATGACTTTGACTTGCATCACCCACTGCTGCTTTCTACCATTTCAGTTCTGGCAGCAAAAAGTTCTGCAGTCCCACTGTGAGCTTAATTTCCGCTTGTGGCACTTAAGTTAATGGAAAGAGTAGAAGTCTTGCCTAAGAGCAGGTACCAGCAGGTGCTTGTTCCTGCAAAGAAAGCCCTTTTCTGTGTGCCTCTCTGATTCTGTTTCACTTTGAGACTTGTTATTCCCGACTTATGAGCTAAGCTCTGTCCAATTGCTCTTGAGGGTTTTTTGGCTAAAATGGATACTGGTCAACACTCCACGGAATTAGGAGAATGTGTGACAGCGCAATATGAACTGTGAACAGGGGACAGACTGGAGAAAACAGCTGTGAAGAACTGAACACAGCTGAGAACCAAGTTGTTTAAATATATGAGTTTTCAAACATTCTGGAGAAACAGCATTCACAATTTAGACAGATAATAAATGAACCAGTAATCAAGATGATAAGCACACAATTATCAATTAAGAAATTAATTAAAAAATTATCAATAAAATATCAATTAAAAAACATCAATTGGGAAACTGCTGGATGATAGTCCATGTGAAGTGACATAAAGTCCTAGGTTAGTACGATGGGGGACTGTCCTGCAGAGGGCTGCATCTATTTGAAGTGAACCAAACTTCTGTATAGGGAGGAGGGAAAAGAAAACAGGTGCGCCTCTAAGAGTGACAGTATAACAAATCAGGTTTATTGAGAGATATTAAAACTACTCACAAAAGTGGTAGGTGACTGCACATTGCAGTGTAAGCCACTGCTTGCTTCTTTTGTGGATGTCCTGCTGGGCTGGAGTGATCTGGTGTCCGGTGGTCAGCTGTACTGTGGGTGGAGGGTCCATCGGTGGGTCCCGGGGATTCCTCCTCTGTCGTCAGCTGTCCGTAGTTGTCACTTCCGGCTGGTGCAGGATGCGTGTCCACGGTAATGGCGACGCGTTTGCGCGGCTCCGTCCCTTCCTCCGGCCGTAAATCCACTTTACGGCCTGAGGAAGGGGCGGTGCACCTGTTTTCTTTTTCCAACACTCCACGGAGCCTGCACTTAGGTGAGGGGTTTGAAAAGCCCAATATAGCCAACAGATTTAATGAAATATAAAGGATTACAATAATTGCACGGTTTAAGATAAGTTGGAGAATGAGAGAACCAATGGGGAGTCACAATTAATTAGGCTAGCTGGCCCGTGTGATATTATTGGTGAAGGATTACTCAGCTACCAAGGTGCCTAACTTTTACCTCTATTAGGGAAAAAATCCTCTTTAACATTGTGTGTTCTGTGAATGGCGTTGGGGATCCTGTCACTGATCTGTGGGCTATATGTATATACATTGTATTACCAAAAGTATTGGGACGCCTGCCTTTACACACATATTAACTTTAATGGCATCCCAGTCTTAGTCCATAGGATTCAATATTGAGTAGGTCCACCATTTGCAGCTACAACAGCTTCAACTCTTCTGGAAAGGTTGTCCACAAGGTTTAGGAGTGTGTTTATGGGAATGTTTGACTATTCTTCCAGAGGCACATTTGTGAGGTCAGGCATTGATGATGGACAAGAAGGCCTGGCTAGCAGTCTCCAAAATGTCTTGGTATGCTGACGCCTTAAATGTTCCCTTCACTAGAACCAAGGGGCCAAGCCCAACCCCTGAAAAACAACCCCACACCATAATCCCCCCTCCACCAAATGATTTGGAGGGGTGGCCCAATACTTTTGGCAATATATAATGTGGATGAGTGAGTTTGGGGTGGAGAAACTTGACTGGCCTGCACAGAGCCCTGATGTCGACCCGACAGAGCACCTTTGGGATGAATTAGGGCAGAGACTGCAAACCAGCCTTTCTCGTCCACATCAGTGCCTGACCTCACAAATGCGCTTCTGGAAGAATAGTCTAACATTCCTATAGACACACTCCTAAACCTTGTGGACAGCCTTCCCAGAAGAGTTATTATTATCACTATACAGGATTTATATAGCGCCAACAGTACGCAGCGCTTTAAAATATAAAAGGGAGACAATACAGTTACAATACAATAACATACAAGAGGATTTAGAGGGCCCTGCTCAGAAGAGCTTACAATCTAATAGGGTGGAGCAGGTGGTACAGAAGGTTGTAACTGTGAGGAATGAGCTGATGGAAGTGATAAAAGATTTGTTGGAGGTGTGACAGGCTTCCCTAAAGAGATGAGTTTCCAGGGATTGCCTGAAGGCAACTAGAGTAGGAGATAGCAAGGCAGGTTGAGGTAGAGAGTTCCAGGAAGATGGGAGAGGCTCTGGAGAAATCCTGGAGACGAGCATGGGAGGAGGAGACAAAGGAGCTTGAGAGTAGGGGGTCTTGAGAGGTGTGGAGAGGGCGGTTTGGGTGAATTTGGAGCTATTTGATAGTTGAAGCTGTTATAGCTGCAAAGGGTGGGCCAACTCAATATTGAACCCTACGGACTAAGACTGGGATGCCATTAAAGTTCATGTGTAAAGGCAGGTGTCCCAATACTTTTGGAAATATAGTGTGTGTGTGTGTGTATATATATATATATATATATATATATATATATATACAGTGGGTACAGAAAGTATTCAGACCCCCTTACATTTTTCACTCTTTGTTACATTGCAGCCATTTGCTAAAATCATTTAAGTTAATTTTTTCCCTCATTAATGTACACACAGCACCCCATATTGACAGAAAACACAGAATTGTTGACATTTTTGCAGCTTTATTAAAAAAGAAAAACTGAAATATCACATGGTCCTAAGTATTCAGACCCTTTGCTCAGTATTTAGTAGAAGCACCCTTTTGATCTAATACAGCCATGGGTCTTTTTGGGAAAGATGCAACAAGTTTTTCACACCTGGATTTGGGGATCCTCTGCCATTCCTCCTTGCAGATCCTCTCCAGTCCTGTCAGGTTGGATGGTAAACGTTGGTGAACAGTAATTTTTAGGTCTCTCCAAAGATGCTCAATTTGGTTTAAGTCAGGGCTCTGGGCCATTCAAGAACAGTCACAGAGTTGTTGTGAAGCCACTCCTTCGTTATTTTAGCTGTGTGCTTAGGGTCATTGTCTTGTTGGAAGGTAAACCTTTGGCCCAGTCTGAGGTCCTGAGCACTCTGGAGAAGGTTTTCGTCCAGGATATCACTGTACTTGGCCGCATTCATCTTTCCCTCGATTGCAACCAGTCGTCCTGTCCCTGCAGCTGAAAAACAGCCCTACAGCATGATGCTGCCACCACCATGCTTCACTGTATTGGACAGGTGATGAGCAGTGCCTGGTTTTCTCCACAAATACTGCTTAGAATTAAGGCCAAAAAGTTCTATTTTGGTCTAATCAGACCAGAGAATCTTATTTCTCATCATCTTGGAGTCCTTAGTTTTTAGCAAACTCCATGCAGGCTTTCATGTGTCTTGCACTGAGGAGAGGCTTCCGTCGGGCCACTGTGCCATAAAGCCCCGACTGGTGGAGGGCTGCAGTGATGGTTGACTTTCTACAACTTTCTCCCATCTTCCGACTGCATCTCTGGAGTTCAGCCACAGTGATCTTTGGGTTCTTCTTTACCTCTCTCACCAAGGCTGTTCTCCCCCGATAGCTCAGTTTGGCCGGACAGCCAGCTCTAGGAAGGGTTCTGGTAGTCCCAAATGTATTCCATTATGGAGGCCACTGTGCTCTTAGGAACCTTAAGTGCAGAATTTTTTTGTAACCTTGGCCAGATCTGTGCCACAATTCTGTCTCTGAGCTCTTCAGGCAGTTCCTTTGACCTCATGATTCTCATTTGCTCTGACGTGCACTGTGAGCTGTAAGGTTTTATATAGACAGGTGTGTGGCTTTCCTAATCAAGTCCAATCAGTATAATCAAACACAGCTGGACTCTAATGAAGGTGTAGAACCATCTCAAGGATGATCAGAAGAAATGGAAAGCACCTGAGTTAAATATATGAGTGCCACAGCAAAGGGTCTAAATACTTAGGACCATGTGACATTTCAGTTTTTCTTTTTTAATAAATCTGCAAAAATGTCAACAATTCTGTGTTTTTCTGTCAATATGGGGTGCTGTGTGTACATTAATGAGCGGGAAAAAGGGGGTCTGAAAACTTTCCGTACCCACTGTGTGTGTATATATATATATATATATATATATATAGCAGCATGGTGTTAAAGCCAATTACCGTACTGCCACAAATTTGCATACAGTTGGCAGGATGGGGTTAAGCTGGATACAATAACTTTTACATTTTAGAGTAAGATTTTGCATTTGCTTAAAGTTGACTTCCAGGCACAAAAACTTTCATTCAAAAATATCTCTCAACATCCACAAATTATATAAATCCACTTTGTGTGCTGCAGATGCCTATAGAAACATATCTATTACTATATAAAAGTAGCAGTGACATCATCACTGAGCTGTACAAAGCTTGTGCAGAAAGCATAGTTGTGGGAGGGGCCCAAAAGGCCCCACCCACTACAGATTGCTTGTAGAAAACTGCAGTAGAGGGCGGAGACAAGACCAGTCATGCTGCACAAGGAGAAAGAGAAGCAGTAAGCGGTCAGTTCAGGTTTCTAGTTCACATCTAGGTGCTTTCTGCGTGTTGTGTTTGTGCAGGCAGAGCAGCCCATTAATTCATAGTGTATAGAGAACATAGCTGTGAACAATATCCAAGTCTATTTTTAAATAATGACTGTACGGCTAATGTACTTATGAGGCTCTTTGTCTATTTTCTAGGATCTGTCCACCTCTTCCCAATGCTCTGCAGTGATCTAGGGAGGGGTAACACTTTGGGTGTGCCTTACCCCCACCTACCACAACCCCTGGAGGGAAGAGTATATGATCAACTTGAGGATGGTTCTATCTGGTTTTTATATGCTTGAAGATTTTTGATCAGTTTTTAATCATGCTTATATATTTAAGAAAATCACTGTGAAGATAGGTGACAATTTTTTGATCTAACTGTAAGTTGGTATTTTGGGTTGTGTTTTTTTTTTTCTTTCCTCCCTGGTATCTTACATGTATTCTTTACCTCCAGATGTGATCATATGCTTCTCCTGGGGAAGCAAATTTTATCATCTTGCGAAATGCATTGAGAACGTCAACACAGACACAGTCTGAATGTATGGTGGACACTTACAAAAACCAACAGGTTTCTACATAGGGTCTCTAACTTGGATAAGTGTTGTAATTTTCTACGTGATTTCTGAAAAAAGTGAAAAAAGTTTTTTTTATAAATGTTGTGATCTTTATGCAAACAATACATTTTGTTAATTTTTTCATTTTTTTGTGGTGTGTATCATAGAAGTCCCATGGGCTATCTAATTCTTGTGTGTTTGTACAAATCGGGGCTGAGACACACCCTCTATTCACCCACCTCACACTGCATGCTTTTCTATGATATTTTTAAACAATAAATTGCATTTGCCATTAAACAATTTATTATCGAAGCTCTTGTGTAACATGTCTTCCTCCTACTCAATTTTCATTATGCTATTTCATTTCTTTCATCAGCTAAATTGCAATATCACTGTCTATTTTATCCACAAAATCGTTAATAGATGGTTTGAAAAGAACTGGGCCCAGTACGGATCCCTGTGGTACACCCCCGCTAGAATAGCCCATAATTATGTTCCATTTAAATTTACCATTGTGCTTTTAACAAGTGGCTATTTTGTATAAAATGCTGATATGAAATCTAAGTATCAGGAGTTTGTGCTTTCCTGCTCCATCATAGCTGCTAGTTCCAGCATCCTGCTTTTTGCTGTGGCATTCTCCTTATCTGTCTGTCTATCTCCAAGGTGGTTGATGTGGTCAGACTCTGGGTAGAGACCAAACCTGTTATAAGCCAGCCAAACTTTCAGCCTGGGTTCACACTAGATGCGGTGCGAATTCAGCACCGCATCTAAATCACAAACCTGTCCATCCGAACCGATTGCGGAATGCATGATAACAGCAGTGGATGGTTCATAAGGGGCGCCCCCCCCTAATCTCCATGCGCCCCGCCCCTAATCTCCATTCGGGGCGTCAGACACATATATGTCTGCAAGCTTTTTTTTTGAAGCACATTGGCTTCAAAAAGGCTGGTCTTGGAGTTCAGAGCACTGCGCCCGGAGCCCACCCACTTGTGACATTAAAATATCAATATTTGCTATTGTCTTCCTGCTTCTCCTCCTGGCCAATCAGGACAGGAAGCAGATCTTAAGACCGGTTTGGCCGGGAGGAGAAGCCGGGGAAGCTGCCCGCGATCTGGATGGGGTACGTGCGGATCTCTTGGGGGGGTTTGTTTGCCCGCCCCCCAAAAAAATGTAGCACCAGCTGCCATTGTATGTGAAGTTAACGGCACCCTGCAATTGGTTTGCAAAACACAGCGCAATTTGCAGAATTCACTCCCATGCGCTCCGATTCTGGTGTGGACAAAAAAAGGGTCCTGCACCAGTTTAGTGCGATTGGGGGTGTGACAGAGACAACGCATGTAATTCGCACAGGAATGTGCTGAGATTCCTGTGTGAATTACATGCTGTGTCTTTGCACCGCAACAATGTGAACCCAGGCTCAGTCTCATATAAGAGTTTGATCAGGCTCCCTGTTTATCTGCCCTGCTAGATTGGATACCTGTGTATGCCCTTTGATTGAATATTGACCATTCTCTGAACTCTGCCTGTCTTTTAACTGGACTTTCATTGAACCACTCTGCCTTCTGCCAACCGCAAGTACCTGTTTGCTGTGCTCAGTTCACACCTGCACCGGCATGGTGACCAGGCACTATAGCAGTGTGTATAAGTCCAGGGGGCACCTGAATACCAGTAGGCCTGCTTGCCATCAATGGGAAAGGGGGCTGCTATAGCTGAAGAATCCAGAAGCTAGCTATAGTGTCTGACCACCTGCGTTAGGGGTAAATGTGACACCAAGCAAGTCATATCAATAGCATATCCAACTATCCAACATCCAGATTCCGCTTACCACCTAAGTCTCTATTAGACTATCTGCTAATATATATATATATATATATATATATATATATATATATTTGCATATCACCCTCAGAATACTTTAAAATAGTTTAAGTATGTAGCCCCCTTGTCCTTAACAGGGGCTAATATGTCATTTTAGGAAAAACAAGTGTATAGGAGCTACAACCTTTCCACATAACAGCTGCACCCAATGCTCAGACCTCAAGGCTGTAGACACCTCCAATGTACCAGAGAAAGAAAAGGGATGGTTGGCACTCAATGTGACATCCAAAAAATAGTATTTCTTTATTAAGTAAACATATATAATGCTGTAAAAACATCCTACATGTTTCGGGGTTTAATCCTTAGTCATGGCTGAGACTAACTACCAAAACGCGTAGGTTGTTTACAGCATTGTACGTGTTTACTTAATAAAGAAATACTATTTTTTGGATGTCATCCTGAGTGCCGACCATCCCTTTCCTTACTCTAATATGTCAATTTAGTTTTTGGATGGGCTGTAGTTAGCTATTGTATAGTTTTTCATTTGATTTTTCCCTAAGCTTAAGTTGGCTTGTAATTTCTCACTGTTACCAGTAAATGTCACTTGAATCACTGGTCATAGTATAAGATTTCACAAACAGTAAGTTGTACAATCCAGTAGGAGGTTTAGGGAGCTGGTGCATGCTGGGAGAGGATATAAATATCTAGGACAAACCACGTGCTCTCTCTCTCTTACCTCAGATTGAGGCCTAAGGAGGTGCTGTTGGATGGAGCTTAGCTGTTAGGCCCAGTAACCTGTTTTGGGGCCAATGGCTGAGAGCGTTGATCAGAGTGTTCTGGCAGGGGCCGCCCCCCCATCAGAACACAAAAGCTCGGCGGGGGAGATTGCTGTACTAACATTGGATCGTTAGTACAGCGGCTCCAAACGGTGACAGTTTTCTTTCATTCAACCCAGCGAAAAAACTCATAATGTGTACCAGGCTTTACTGTAGTCTTCTGCTGATGACTGTGTTATCAGCAGAGGAAAAATTCCAGTGTGCTGTAAAACTACTTCTTCTTTCGGCCAACTGTAGATGGTCATTTTGACTCCATCATATACTGCAGATCAATCTGTAGCTGAATTTAATGGATAATTGGCTTATCTATGCATCAGACCAGGATTTATGGTTCAGGGCGCCAGGGGTTATCTATAACTGGTCTTACATTCGGACATGCTTTACCGAAGAAGTAGAAGAACTAGAGAATGGACGAAGACTCCCTAAACAATGGCTATTTATCAGGAAGATAAAGCCAATTCACCGAGGACACTTTCGAAAAGGTCTGGACTCATAACTGAGAAAAGAGCATGCTGACAAAAAATACTGCCAAAACTTTAATAATGGCTTTCTATAAAAGTTTCATAGAAGCATACCCCGGCCTTCTTACTCTACAATATGGCAATTAAGGTGTATATTCCAGACACATTCCGCAGCGTTTAAACTTTTGTCAGATCTAGCACGTCTCCTTTTGAACTATGTATCATTTTGTGAGAAAAAACGTCTTTTAAAAAATGAAAAGTCCACAGAAATGTCATTTCAATAGTATCAGGAAGAATATATCTTGATGATACAAGCTTCTTTTTGATTAAACTGCTAACACAGAAAGTTCAGGCAGAGGTGGCTGCTAAAAAGAACCAAAAAAAAGCCGATGTTAAAGCTTAAGGCCATAACTTGTCTGACACATGAAGCAGAACTTTGCTGAAGTAGGAATTACTTTGTGTTTTTAGAACAATTACCAGCAAATAGTTGTAATATTCCCCCTTTGTGCTCAATGTCTGGCACTGGAATTTGAAAAATAGTAAAATATGTGCAGGAATGTTTTCTAGCATAGAGATCAACTAAAAAGTAGTCAGTTTGATTCCAATGAAAAAAAAAATGCTTTCTTTTTTAAAATAACAAGCCGTTTGAACCTCCAGATAGACCAATTATCATGTTTAAAGCAGTAGTAAACTCATCCATTTAACAGTTTAAAAACCAGTTACATTTCCGGCACGTGCCGGAAATGTAACACTCCCATTGGTTGTGCTCTAAACCAAACTTCAAACCATCCAATGGCTGGTGTCATAGCTGATCACATGTGCAGCATCATGGCAGTTGTAGATTAAACAGAGGCCAAGATGGCAGCTTCCTTGGTTGAAAATGATAGGAGAGTTTACTACCACTTTAACACCTGCCATGTAAATGTCACAGCAGCAGTAAATGCCATTCTACGACTGACAAAATTGCTTACAAAATCTCTGACTTCCATTGTATTATGGGAGCTGAGGAGCTCTGCAGGTTCATACTTACTCAGTTGGGATATGCTAGATGCAGTATGGTGGTTAATTGGTAAGCATCATTGCCCTACAGTGGGGGTCTCCAAACTTTCTAAACAAAGGGCCAGTTTACTGTCCTTCAGACTTTAGAGGTCACGGACTGTGGCCAGTGGGATTAGAAACTACTGCATAGGCAGTAGGAGTAGATGATGTCTCAGACTTGGTGGCCAGTAGGAGTAAAAAAGTTACATAGCTCCTGTGGTGAGTAGGAAGATCATGGATTATGGGAGGAATAGTACCCTAATGGATGGTGTCAGTGGAAGGAATTTTGCCTCATCACTGTTGTCGGCAGAAGGAATAGTGTCCCAAGGTCTAGATAAGGGCAAGCATAGGGCTGCATCAAGGCCTGTAGGCCACAGTTTGAAGACCACTACTCTATAGTATTGGTTCTGTGTTCAATTTCCACCAAGCACAATAGCTACATTATGTATAGATTATGGATAGATCCATGGCTTCTAAACTTTTTGTTTTGTAGGTTATGGTCATCACACCTTTAACTCCTACAGGATAGGAACTGATATAATAGGTGCTATGTATACTGTAAATCACTATCTTCATCTATGTATACAAGCTAATCTAATTTCTTAAACTTCCATTAATCTATCTAATTTAATTATCTAATTAATTTAATTTAGTCAAATTATTTGTGTCTGTTACCTATCTATCTAATCTCATTATCTATAATTAAATCCATTTAATGGCGTTATAATTATCCAAAAAAGGTAATCAAATTAATTAACTTATATTATTATCCATGATCTATCTATCTATCTATCTATCTATCTATCTATCTATCTATCTATCTAATCCTTATATATCTAATTTATCTAATCAAATTACCTACATTTAAATTAATACTAAAAGGTAATTTTTCTTTTTACATTAACAAAATGGTATTGCACAGAGTAGCCATGAAGTTCCTCTTCCCCATTGGCACTCCTGGCCCACGCTGAATGCCCCATAGCAAGCCATGGGGGCACTCGTGCAGGCTCACTCCCAAGCCCTGAGTGCATCTCAGCCTCATTCCCTGCTCCCTCCTCTCTGGCTGTGATTGAGGAGCTGATGGCTCCTGCTGCTGTCTTTGAGCCAATGAGGAGAGAGAGAGCTGGGAGAGCTGCTGCTCTTGTGCGCATCCCTGGATCAAGATTGGGCTCAGGTAAGTATTAGGGGGGCTGGGGGAGGAGCTGTACACAGAAGGTTTTTTTACCTTCATGCATATAATTCATAAAGGTAAAAAAACCTTCAGCCTTTAGAACTACTTTAATTACCTCTACACTGTATCTGTGGAGAGAGGGGTAGTTAAAAATCCTCATATACATGGATGGCTAGGAGGTGATAAAAATAGGTGGTTGAGACGCCGTTTTACTGCTGCAGCCACAAGTTAATATACCTACCAGCCAGGTTAGCACACATTTTCAAGATCATGGTGCGGTGTAGAAAATATTGTACCACAGGATGCATTTGGTGGGCAGTACAGCCACCAGATGTGGCCCTTTCAAATAAAAAAGGCTGCCATGGACTGCCGTCGAAGGTTAAAAAACAGGTAGTGAAAGGGTGACATGTTGTCTCCAGGTCACCTGTCAAATGTCTCTGATAAGCATTCAACTGCAGATTGCTTTTCAGAAGAGTGGCAATGACAGCTGCAATTGTAAATGAGCCCTAAGTGGTATTGTGAAAGTTTTCAAACCAACTGCTGGTGAAGATCCAACACATCTGCAGATGGGAATTAACCCACAGCTAGAACTTACTGGGGACTGATAACAGTGCTGTTCTGGTTGCTAATTACAGCCAGTTGGATTCTCACTTTCATCACCCCATATTTCAATAGAAAAATGAAGGGGAGAATAGATGCCTTCCTCCTGACGCTTTGATGAATAGGTATCATTGAATCTGATCAATAAAAACTCAGCTCAGATGTGTAAATCACACTCTTTCAAATACTACATTTCCTGTGAGCAATCTCGTCTACACATTCAACTAGCAATAAATAAAGTCAAACCCAAGCTGCAAGAAAATGGCCACACAGATATACTGTATGAGCATGGAATGAAGAGACAATCTGCTGCTCCATATCTTTTTAGTGCATATTGCTTTTGATATACACATAGTCACCATTGTTGGGATAAAAATACAAAATATCACAGCTATATAAATCCAGTATAATATTAATAATAATAATAATAATTTCAGATTGATGAATGATCTACGGCACTACATCCACTTACTTATATATCTGAAAAAAAGTGGTTATACAGTATATGGGGCTTTAAGGTGCCATAGGTAGTTGTGTGAACAACCAGAAATTGCTGTTACCCAGAAACAGCTTTTTAACCATGTTTTCGCCTTTTAAGGCCTCATACACACGGACGTTTTTGACGCCGGCGTTTTCTGGCGTTTTTTGCAGCTCTCCATGTTAGTCAATGGCCCCATAAAAACGTTGGCGTTTTTGAGCTGTAGATGGCGTCGGCGTTAGTGAGCTGAAAGTAGAACCCATGGTCATCGCGTTCTGAGGCTGTAACGTTCTGGCGTTTTTTGACGCCGACTCTGCAAAACGCCAACTAACGCCAACAAACGCCAACTAATATTGTACCGGCGTTTTCCGGCGTTTTTTGACGCCAACGTTTTTAGGTTGAAAAATAGCAGGGGGATGATTTTTTTTTTTAAAAAACGCCTATTGACGCCGACGCTCACAAACGCTCACTAACGCCGATGCATAACGCCGAAAAACGCCGATTTTTTTCCTTGACGTCGGGCCCGACTTTTTGTTTATTTTTAAAGATACGCCCGTGTGTATGAGGCCTTAATGTTTCACATTTAAAAATGCATGTAAAGGAAAAGTGGCTAAATGTGAGTTACTGCGTTTACAAGCTGTTACAGGCATCCGTCCTGAATGCACTTTTTTGCTTTCCAAAAAATGCTTCTAAACTCAACTGCCTAGAAACGACTATAAACGACCCTGTGTACATATACTGATAAGATAACATAGAGAACAGTTCAGGGGCAGCTGAAAAAAACACCCAACTGCTCCTAAACATCCGTTTACCAGCAGCAGTTTATATGAAGCCTAAGGCCTCATGCACACTGGACGTTATAAAAAAGCCAGTAACATTATTGGTGGAAAGCAGTAGCTGTAGATTGAGTTTTCCAGCATTTTTGTAGAAGCGTTTTTCAGCGTCTTCTAGCGTTTTTTTAGTTTGTTTTAACAAAACTATTCTCCCATAAAAGCCGATGGCTCAAAAACGCTGATAAATGACAAATAGCCACATTTTTCAGCTTTTTCGGGGGTTTTTAACCTCCCTGGCGGGATGATTATTTCAGATTTTTGGTGCTGAAAGCGCTACCATTATTTTGCATGGAAATCTTAGGAATAACTCACTTAAATCTGTCCAAACAAGAGTCTAGGAGACATCCCGGGTATGATAAAGTTTGAAACACAAAATCATAAATTATAATATATATGAAAAAATATATATAATATAATAAATAACTATAAATAATTATCAAAGATGATAATATAATAATAGAATGTATTCAATAATGCAATCTAGTCAAAAACACTAAAATTTGCTCATTTGCAGAATTGTCACTTTCAGTGTCTGATGATAAATTCCCCCAAAAATCAGTATCACTCAATTCTACAAATGATTCTTATTTACTATCGCTGTTTTAGCTGGTCAAAAAACACTTTTGACATAAAGCACCACTTTTTTATGCCATGGACGTTCTCAAGTTTCCAGGCAGAAAGAATGGCATATATAATATAAAAGTGCATGCAGGGCTCTGGGCAAAGCACTAGGGACAAAGGGGATGTGAAATGATTTCATACAGCAATGTAATCTTACAGATTACAGTGTATTGTATGTTTACTGTGTGTTTCACTTTTTGAATTTCCCGCCAGGCTCCACCCTGTGCGACGCTCGCAGGGAACGGAGCCCGGCATCACAGAGGCATCGGGCGTAGGACACAACCCGCAGACACAGCGGGGGACATCGCTGGATCCAGGGGACAAGGTAAGTAACCCAGCCTGGATCCAGCAATGCAATCCCGAGTGTGGCTCGGGATTACCGCTATTTGCAGTGAAAACTCAACCCGAGCCACACTCGGGAATACCGGCAAGGAGGTTAAGCTGTTTTCAGCTTTTTTCAGAGTTAGAGCTGTTGTCCTCTCAGAACCCACTGGTCTTGGCTTTTTTTAAAGCCCAAAAACACCCCTGCCCCAAACAGTTGATATGAACACATAGGATAACATGGAGGGGAGTTTATTGACTGTAGAAAAAAACGTCTGAAGCCAAAAACAGCCGCTGTAAAACAGTCCAAAAATGTCCTGTGTGCATGAGGCCTAAAACTAAAGATCAGATGTGTAACTTCGACCGTACAGTTTAAACAGTGTGAGAGTGACAGATTTTCTTACATGGCAGATTTGAAGCTGGATTCAGCATGGACTGCAGTCAACCATTGATTACTGCAAGTGACCAGGATATTACAGAAAAGTGATCATTAAAAAAGTAAAAATGGTTTTTTTAGAAAACAAAAAATAAAGTTGTTTTTCTTTAATGTGTTAAACAACAAGAAATAAGTATATAAAGACATATATAAAGACATTTAAAAATGCAGTCATTATGAGTTTCAGACATCCAGGGGGGTACATATCTGCAGCAAACTTCAACTCCTGCCATTAAGCCCGAATCCTATCTGATTTAAATAAAAAAAAGCTTAGTACTTCCTGATGCCTCCTGCACATTCCTGTTGGCCAATGAAGCCAATTACTATAGTGAACATGGTGGGCTTAGTGGCTATCTCTGACAATACTCACAAGTAGAGTTGATCGAACCCGTGGATGTTCGGGTTCGGTGGGTTCGGCCGAACTTCGGAAAAAAGTCCAGGTTCGGTACCGAACTTGACCCGAACTTTATCCCAAACCCCATTGAATTCAATGGGGACCCAAACTTTTCGGCACAAAAATGACTGTAAAAGAGTCCTGGAAAGTGCTAGAGGGCTGCAAAATGATTTTAGAACAATAATCTGTCCCTTACAGCAACAGCAGGAACCTGACCCTATAGAACTAGGAGATGATTTTATAACAATAATCTGTCCCTCTAAGCAGTAGACTCTACCTAGTCCAGTCAGATCGTTCTGTAATGCAGGATGAGATCTGCAATCTGTCCCTAAAAGCAGTAGTAGCAGTAATCTCTACCTATCTATCTATCTGCAATCTGTCCCTAAAAGCAGTAGTAGTAGTAATTTCTACCTATCTATCTATCTTCAACCTGTCCCTCACAGCACAGGCAGCATCCTCTCCCTACACTACCCAGAGAGCATGTGACATGCAGCACTGTGACTCCAGCCTCATATAGAGGCTGGGTCACATGATGCACTGGCCAATCACAGCCATGCCATTAGTAGGCATGGCTGTGATGGCTTCTAGGGAAAATCACGCTTGTTGATTGGCTGCCCTGCCCTGCAGCTATTCAACATGCGTGATCAAATACCCAAACCCAGAACTCAAACTTTTTTTTAACTGTCCGGGTTCGGGTCCGGGTCACGGACACCCCAAAGTTCGGTACGAACCCGAACTTCAGTTCGGGTTAGCTCAACTCTACTCACAAGTGCTGGAGATTTCAAGTATGTGTACCGCTAGCTGTTTGCACCAATTTCTTTTTTGGAAAAACCTGCAGAAGAAGAAAGGAAACACGTACCTTTACTACTACCTGTGCTGCCGAACACCACTCTGTTTAGGAGGAATCGTTCCCCAAGTGACCCTGGAAGTGTTCATTTCCTGTTTCCCCCACTGCACTCACAAGATTACCCTGCTGACTTTCACATCACTATTATATCCTGTCGTGACATGGAAATCAGTGGGATGAACCAGTAAGACCTCAGAAGGACACATGAAATCAACAGTTTTGGAAATGTCAGTTTCCTTTGAGAATCCTGGGTAACCCCTAGGGTTCCTCCAGAGATTGCTAGGGGTTCCTTTATCTGTTACTGGTTGATCTTCCAACTGCTGGTACCTGCAAAATTCCAGTTCAAACACCACTTGGCAGAGCTACGAGCATTACACCAATGATCTTTTTAACGGTCTATAAGGGTGGCATTCTGACCACCACTGTAAGAGGGGCTTTCTTCCTACCGATCACCAATGTAAGAGGACATTCTTCCCACTGACCACCAATGTAAGGGACATTCTTCCCACTTACCCCCAGTGTAAGATGATGAGGTATTCTTCCCACTGACCCCCAATGTAAAAGTAAAAGGCATTCTTCCCACTGACCACCAATTATTTCAGTTCAGGAAAGGTTCCCTGAGATCTAATAAATTATGTCAAGGGTTCCTATAGGGAAAAAAAGGTTGAGAAAGGCTCCTTGGGGGGAACATTACTTTGCATAGGAATGGTGTTTGAAAGTACAAGCAGTGGGAACGGTAAGTGTTTACATTCTTCTTTTGCCGGGAATTAATTTTGACCATTTTAATAGTCAAGGGCTCACCCCTACAAGGTTGGTTGGCCTGTTGGCCTGTTCAACTAGTGTATGGACATAAAAAAAAACTGTTTTGGAAAGCTTTAAAGCTACTATTCAGCATACTTGAATGAAAACGCAAATCAGCAAAGTAAAAAGGAAGTCTAATTGATTTTTTTACTGCTTGCAGATATAATGCATTATCTTGTCGACATTACCAGTTAAGAAACGTTCTTTTTATATATAACTAAGCGAGCACAAGCAATAACTTGTGACTTTGAGACTGGATTTTACATTGTGAAAGCTTACTCACCAACATCAGGATCATTTGCCTGCACCCGAGTTAGTAATGCTTTGGTAATGGTATTTTCATAGACGCTGGCACTGTAGTAGCTGGATGAAAATGCCGGAGGGTTGTCGTTGACATCTTCAAGAATTAACCTTATTTCCGACTGACAAAACCTTCCACCTCCATCTGTGGCTCGAGCAATTAGGTGGTAGACCGGAGTTTTCTCTCGATCCAAAGGGGCCAATGTTTTCAATTCACCTGCAGATGGTTGGAGACCTAAGCCGTTATTTCCAAGTAGTGACAGCAGCTATCAGTCTGACATATGCCACATTCCCTATTAGGAGTTTAATCAGAACAGCATTCTAACTTAAATATCTTCCTACATTCTCTGTATGTAATCAATTAAGGAATGACACTTTATTGTTGTATGAAATTTTCTTCCAAACTCTGTAACCAACCTTCACAGGTTATGACTGATACTGCAAGCTATGTGAAGAAGAACACGCAAAGAACTGCTTGTTATTATGAATTGTAGGCGAGCTGTCTTAGAATCCCCCCTCTCTATAAGAGAGCAAGGTTAGTGCACTGTCGTCATGAAGTAGTACAGTGACACAAACAGGATGTGGTTGGAGAAGGAACAAAAGCATGTTCTGATCGATCAGCCCGTAGGCATGTATGGTGGGGTGTCTAGGAACAGATCATCATGCTGAATAAACATCACATTGGAACTGGAGAGACAAGCTTCAGTGAAGAACAAGAAAACAATATCTGCGTATCACCTATAGACTGAGGAAGTGACAAGTTTGAGCCACGAAATGTGTCTTTGGTGAAATAAAGAAATCTGATGTTTATTCAACATGATGACCCAGATCTGTTTCTAGACCAGTGTTTCTCAACTCCAGTCCTCAAGATGCCCCAACAGGTCATGTTTTCAGGATTTCCCTCAGTTGAAACAGCTGTGGTAATTACTAAGGCAGTGAAACTAATCAAATCGCCTGTGCAAAATAATGGAAAGCCTCAAAACATGACCTGTTGGGGTGCATTGAGGACTGGAGTTGAGAAACACTGTTTTAGACATACCACAGCATAGATTCCTATGGGCATCTCTTCTGTTCAATCTAACAATGTGTTTTTGTTCCTTCTCAAACAAACTGTATATCCCCCTAATGGCCCTTTCAAGAACCTAGGACTGGGACCCCTGAGGCATTGAGCATGACCAACCCTATCCTGTGTGGAGACAGGAATATTCTCCACTCACTTATTAGGAAGGTTGCATGTCTTACCTGGCAGGGTCATTGCAACCTTACCAAACATAAGTTATGAGTTTGTATATTTCTAAATCAGTATTATTGTAACTATCAGCTCTACATACTTACAACACTATAAGGGCTCTCCGCCCCTCTAGGGGTGGATACCCCAGGTTGTTCCCTGGGCCTTTATCATACTCCCTCGGCTATACTCCACTTGAGTCCTAAGTGACCACCCCACTTGACCACAATAAACAGGATGTACGCCTTGTAATACTGAGAGTTTTGCTTTAAATCCTATAAGGACCATATTTTGATCCCTCTCCATATTTAATTGTGTACATGTCATTCAGCAATGCAAACACATTTAAAAGTTGATATTAACCATATAACCAAGAACTGATGAGAATAGTTCTATGTAAGCTGTTGTGCAATATACTACATGGCCACATTTTGGAGACCTGATATACCTACAGTATATAAGCTTGTTAGACATCTCATTCCACAATCAAGGGCATTGATAGGGACACTCCCTGCCTACATTCTTCTGAGAGGGGTTTCCACAAGATTTTGGAGTGGCAATTTGTGATGGAAGTATGTATGAATTTGATTCCATATAAGTGAAAAGAGCATTTACAAGGGCTTGTGCTAATGTGAAATCAGAAGACTTGGCTAACTGTTGGTGCTTCAATTTCTTTCCAAAGGTGTTTAATAGGGGTGAGTGTCTCCACATCAAATGTGCCAAAGTATGTCTTTAAAAGCTGGGTTTATTTAGGGGAACAGTCATGCTGGAACAGAAAAAAAAACTTCCCTAAAGGTTTGCCACAAGCACACAATTATCTTCCTTTACAGGAAACACCTGAATTCAAAGATATGGCTACATAGTGTACTGTACATTGGACACTGCGGTATACAAAAACGCAGCAAATTAATAAATTATTAATGGAATCCTTTTTTAACCGGAGTCTACCAGTGTCCAGATAGCAGTACAAGGGAGATACTTTAATCGTTATTCCATATTTAATTATTCCGCTCTTTCTAATCATTGCCATTCCCAGTTCCCTCTTCTGCCCCAGGGGCCCACTTGTGCATATTTTTACTTACTGTTTTAATAAATATCTTTTCAGGAAGTCTTATAGCAGATGATGTGATGGATGAGGTCCTCTTAACCTCTTCTTTATAATGGGTAGTCCTCAATGGTGCAGAGAGAGGTGCTTGTGTGTTGATGTCAGCACAACTGTCTACATCATTAAAATGCGAGTGGACAATGTTATGGTCATGCACCTATAGGCAGCTGGGTCCTTGACACCCTGCTCACACAACGTGTGCTCAGTCTTCTGGATTTAATCCCAAAAGTGATACTACAGTGCTAAAAGATTTACACTGCAGCTGGGCCTTTGCATGACAACTTACCACTTTCAGCGTCTAAATAAAAACTGTCGGCACCAGGTCCATGGAGAGAGTAACGGATCTCGGCATTTGTTCCCATGTCAGCATCTTTGGCACTGATCTTAAGAAGCATTTTATTGGGAGGGATGTCTTCATGAAATGATGCCGTGTTTATAACCTGAGGGAGATAAGTACAACTTTCAAAATTGTTAAAAATTGAAGGAAAACCCATACTAAAAATGTTTGTAGAAGACCTACACTAAATACTGTAACCAACTAAACTGTCCACATAAAATTACCACAATGCAACCTCTAAAACTTGTTTTGCCATTCCCAACCTACAGTAACCTACCCTCTTCCTCTTTTAATGAATAAGACATATTTACTGCTGAATGTGAATGGCTCATCATAGACTCCACTGCAAAATCCCTATTAGTCTGGCTTGTTCCTCTACAGTCAATCATTTAGAAAAGGAAATAAATCAACACACTCTGGCTGCAGAAACTTTTATTATTGATTGGATAGCACCAGGGGTCACCTCGGATATGTTTTACACTGAAAAGGACTTTTTCAAAGACCTTTATCAAAAAATGCTTTTCAGTGCAAAAGATGTCAGAAGTGACCCCTGCTGCTATTTAATAAATAAGAAAATGTCTGCAGCTCAGAATGTGGTGATTAATTTCCTTTTCTGACAGATTCATTTCCTCCTCAAATGTATACTTACCTGCATTCTACAGGTGCACTGCTGTGTTATTAAATGATTAAACTTTTTTGCAGAGGTTGTGCTGTTGTATTGTTGTATCTCATAGACTTTTATAGGCCTTTCTCCCAAGTGCTTCCTACGTCAGTTCTACTCCCCTACCAGATGGCTAAATCCATGCAAATACATGGAGGACATGAAGTAAGTCTGTAGTGAGGAAGAGATCAGCTACTCAAAGCCTACAGACAATCATGGTAACTTGTCCCTTTTTTGCCTTATTTTGGGCAGAGCTTCCAAAGTTCAGGTTATCTAACTCATGTGTGCCACTTTTAATATCTGGCATGTCATAAATGGGCATATTCCAAGACTATATATTTTGCTCTGTTGAAATAAGGCCAACACACTCACTACATTAACCGACAGGCAGACTTCACTAATATATGTTTATATTTGCACCTGTCTAAAGTATGGTCATAGTTATGGCAGCTGTATTCACTGTGTCAGTGCAAAGAGCAATGATCATGTAGACAAGTTAGAATTTCCTGAGTGCCTATTCTACCACTCAAGAGCCTAAGAATTACAAGATTGTAATGGTACTGCCCACATCCTCCAGTTCTGGTGGGCTCTTACAAATGAATCTATGTCCCCAGTCAATGGAATCATTTTAACAAGAAGACACATACAGTAGATTTAACATACAGTTTTAGTTTATACCTGATCACACACAGGTCTGTTGTCATTGACGTCTGCTACATAAACCTCTACGACGGTCTGAGAGACAAAAAGGCCGTCTGTTGCAGTGATATTCAGGAAGTATGTGTCCTGTTCTTCACGATCCAAAGGCCTTTTGACGTAAACTTTCCATTCGTTTTGTATGAGGCCCAGGCCAAACTTACCCTTGGGGTTACCTCCTGAAGGGGGAAAGAAGAAGATCCAGTCAGAGTCATTTTAATGACCAAAGCATTAATAATAATTAAATAATTTAATGAAGTATTTGTATCCTAATGACTACTTAAAACACAACACCGTTATAGTTCTGGAAACATTACAACCCTTCTAATGAGGAAATACTGTACAATTTTAAAGCTAAAAATGTACCTGAGCTTAAACAGTGAATATTTACTATTCTATAAGCAACAGGTTTATTGTTCCTAAGCGCTACTATTCAATTTTTACCCCTTTTCTTTATAAAAATAGCAATGTACTTCCTGGTTTATGAGTGTGCCCAGGCACTCCTGCGCCTTGATCCTCATAGCTGTACATCTGCAATATGAGATTAATTAAAACATTGTGCTTCTGGCGTCTAGTCTCACCCAATTTGAAGTAAGGCTTGGTGATGTCAATACTCTGCTGCTTACTGTTCTCCTTGCTGGAGATAAAGCTGTACTTGGGGACCCATAATACAAGGATCTCCCTGCTTCTGCTTAATCCATTCTTCAGATTTGTGCTTCCAACACCTCTCCCACTGCTTCTTGATCATTAACATACCAGTCACCAGATTACCTGTCATCAGAAGAGGCAGTCCTGACATGAGAACGCAAAGCCCTGCTCCTCAATCAAGATGGTCACCTCCATGCAGAGACACAGTGCAGAACACGACATGTTATATCAGTAATGGGGAAAAAATCAGCTACAGAAAACCAACAGGTAATGCTGGTGACTAGTTATTTGTCCTCTCTTTTGGTACAGTTTACATAGACCAGGTCCTGTGTAGCCACTCTTCCTACCCAGTATGTCAAATTAGGTATAATCTAAGACTAAAGTTGTTGCACTGTTGAGGAAGGGCTAGCACTTACTACATAAACACACAGTCAGACTTCACAGATATAAGTTTGTATTTGCATTTTTCTAAAGTATGGTCATGGTTGTGGCCACTGCATTCAGTACAAAGAGCAGTGATCATGTGGACATGTTATAATCCAACTTGGTTTTTCTAGGGAATAGAGAACATTCATAGCCAATTTGCTCTTGTGCAGCAGCGTGGACAACCTTCAATATATTTTATTACAGTCAGCTTGATACCTGAACAGCTGTCTCACCTTAGCAGTACTGACCTGACCTGACCATAAGGATAGTATCAAGTGTTTAGCAACAGTCCATTAATAGTTATACTTTAGCTATGCTTTGAAAATAATTACAGTTGGTGGTAGAAAAAAAGCCTGGGCAGGCTGGTATCACACTGTAAAATGCTGAACATAGAAAAAGCTAATACTTTAGATGAGATCACCAAACAAACTTTTTAGTGCTGCATCAGATTAACGTGAGAAAACATTGTGACTGACTAGCACTCAACAATAAGGAAAAAAAAATCAATATTTTTTTATGGAATTATCTTTTATTCTCTGACTTCATGGACAGCTTGAATTAGCCTGCGGCTTTTTATGGAACGTCTGTACAGTGACGGTTGGCAACCCTGTTCTGTGCTAAAAACACAACTTTTTTGTGAAGTCTTTTAAATCTCTTTTACCGTATACTGCAGATACTTTGGATTGCATTTTTGCATGACCTTTAACAGTCATTTTCTGCATTTGTTTACCAGCATGAGTGGGTAATAGGCAGAAGACCATATGTAAAATAGAACACACATACAATATACAAGCTCTCTACAAATTTACAGAAAATTTAAATTTGTGTGTGGGAAATTTCCATATATTTTAAAGCCTACAGGTAAATATAAACACCTAACCCCACTCGCCCATTTGCCACTTATGTTTTTGAATTAAATATCTGTTTCCCTAGTTGGCATCACTTCCAGGAGTGAAATGCAGCCTGTGCTTGTGACAACCAGTCTCTTTTTGTTTTTGTAGTCTTCTGGACTAGAGAGAACCCTGACATTGTGCTGAAAACAGCAAGTGTACATATCACCCAAAAAGCAATCTAGGCACCAAAGGAAGGACCCTCCCATTCTACAGTGAGGATTAAGAAGACCTGGTGTATTATGAAACCAGGTTTAAGTAAGTAAAAGGGTTTCTTAGATTGGGACTTTTTTAATATTAAAATGGTCATCTTTAAAGTATATAGTCTTTCCAATGTTAGGGGTATCACCTCTTAGACCTTCATCTTGGAAAAAAAAGTATGTCCAGTGGCAAATGTATCCTCTATTCCTTTTCTGGTGGTAAATCAAATGTTTTTTTATTTACCTTCACATTCATTATCTGTGACAGTGGGGGTCAGGACAATTAGAGGGGATGACTCTCCCTAATGGGGGCACAGACAGCAATTAAAACCTAACACGGGTTGCCTTTAGTTATGCACAAAAAAGTGCATGTAAGGCTCAGTCCACCCAAAAGCCTGATAAAGTCTGCTGGGCTGAATCAGTTCCTGGATTCTTATATGTCTTGGATACTCTAATGGGTTCCTCTCCACCCATAAGTTTTGGATGTATTCACCCACCTTTGTGTGTTCAAGCTACTCCTGTTCATTTCTCCATCATGTAAAATATATAAATTAAGTGGAACTTTCTCATAACAGCACAGCAGGCATGCATGCTGAGACGCTCAAGTAGAGATCTCACCAATAGAGTCCCTGTTGGTTTAACCTCCCTGGCGGTATGATTATGGCAGATTTTTGGTGCTGGAAGCGGTACGATTATTTTGCATGGAAATTTGGCGTTTTATATTGTAGGCCTGTAATTCTTAGGAATAACTCACTTAAATCTATCCAAACAAGAGTCTAGTAGACATCCCGGGTATGATAAAGTTTGAAACATGAAATCATAAATTATAATATAATAAATAATTAAAAATAATTATCAAAAATAATAACGTAATAGTAATAAAATGTATTCAATAATGTAATCAAATCAAAAACACTGAAATTTGCTCAGTTGCAGAATTGTCGTTGTCGTCACTTTCAGTTTCTGATGATAAATTTCCCCAAAAATCAGTATCACTCAATTCTGCAAATGATTCTTATTTACTATCGGTGTTTTCTAGCTGATCAAAAACCACTTTTGACGTAAAGGGACACTTTTTGGTTGCCATGGACATTCTCAAGTTTCCAGGCAGAAAGAATGACATAAATAATATAAAAGTGCATGCAGGGCTCTGGGCAAACCACCAGGGACAAAGGGGATGTGAAATGATTTCATACAGTAATGTAATCTGTAAGATTACAGTGTACTGTATGTGTTGTGTGTTTCACTTTTTGAATTTCCCGCCGGTCTCCGTCCCCGTGCGACACGACGCTCGCAGGGAATGGAGCCCGGCACACAGGAGTCATCTGGCGGCGGACACAGACCACAGACATGGCGGGGGACATCGCTGGATCCAGGGGACAAGGTGAGTAGCGCTGCCTGGATCCAGCAATGCAATCCCGAGTGTGGCTCGGGGTTACTGCTCTTGGTACTGAAAATCCACCCCGAGCCACACTCGGGAATACTGCCAGGGAGGTTAAGTGTATCTAAAGCCAAAATTTTATTTTTGTAATGGCAAAGGTTAGCAACCCTGTAAAATGTGTTGGTGTCTATGTCCCTTATATATACATTTACCTTTTCTATTTGTCCTGGTGACCACTGACAATGGGAACTTAAAGTGAGGGAAATTCTAAAAAATTGAGTTGTCATCAAACAGCAAAAGAAAGGAAATACTCTAATGGGGGCACTTTTTGGAGCCTAAGAGAGGAATTTCTTCATTCTGGAGAGATTTCCCCCTATCTCCATTTTTATGTATACACCAGGAAGTAAAGGGATGACACAAACAGTGGTCTGAACCATTCCCTACATGATCCAATACCAAAACAAATGTTGGCTTTAGATATACTTTAAGTATCCAGCACCTATCACAAGTTTAGTTTGGGTAAACTGGTCCTTTAAATTACAGAACTGTGAATGGACTCTCAGAGATACAATCCAAAACTAATCACCTCTAGATATTAGTCTCAGGGGATGATACACTTTGTTCTGGTGTTAGCTACCTGGGAAATGTAATTTCCTCTTGATTAGGCAAGCAAGCAAAATCAGCAGATTCTCTTACGAAATTGTTCAATGATTAAGAGTTATGATACAGATGTGCGCAATCCTTAATTATTCATTTTCGGGAAGGAAATACGTTCATGACAGAAGAAAGATGCACAAGTACAAAACAGCCCTAATGAGGGGTCATTTGAGGAGCAAGTTCAAGATAAGTGTTTCAATTAGATGGAATTTATCAGACTGAAGGCTGGTAAGGAGTATAAGAGATGAAGCAGAACAACCTTTTATTAGGCTGAAACACTGATATTGAAAAAGGCAATAACACGTTTCCACATCATTAAACTGCACTGACACATCCTCCTTGGAAAAAAGGAGTTTTTAGGTCCCAGAAAAGCGAATAACCTTTGTCTAGGAGAAATTTCTGGGGTGCTTAAAATTGTCTGTTAACATATTCCATAATGGAGATTGAAAATTAACTTCCTGGTTTTCTACAGTGGTAGATAAATCAAAAAATACATTACAATCAAAATGACAAACTTTAAGGATGGATTGGTGGCACTAGATCCCCATGAGAAAGCTTGAGTGACTCGAGTGAAATGCGTCAACGTAACCTGTATTTATGTCTGACTGGATGACAAATAAACTATTTTCAAGCATTTGACTACATTTGTGCAGTGCCACCAGTCTTTGCTTCCTTCCTATATTATATCCACGGTGCCAAGCCGAGGTGAGCACCCACAGCTGTCAACTATTTCACTTCATGGCCTGAGCAGTTTTTATCATGTGTTTGGCTTACTAGATCTCCAAAACCTGAAGTTCAGCTTTACATACTCGATCATGGGAGTTTTAGCTTAGCTTCACTCAATGAGGCTACAAAGTTGGTTAACCTGTGCATTTTCTACTACTAACAAAACTGAAATAAGAAGTCAAACTAGACTTTTGAAAGATTTTACAATATACTGTGATATTGCAACAGACATTCTAGAATATGGACATTATTACCACAAAGGTCTAAGGAATGCGAACTTTCAGTAAAAAAAATAAACTAAAGTGAATTGTAGGGCAAACAAATGCATAAATAAACTACCCACATTTTTGATAAAATATAAAAGATGAGGCTGCGCCGAGTACATGGATACCCAATATGCCCAACCTTAAATTTGTGTGCTCCCGTGAAATGGCGACAAACTTCAGTACCCTATATTTTCTATAGGTGACGCTTCAGAAGCCCCCTATAGGTATCAGTTTAGTGTTATGGAGGAGGTCTTGTGTTAGAATTATTGCTCTCCCTCTGTACAACGCATGTGTTTACATTCATATGTGTGTATATGTGGGGGACCTCAAAACATTTTTTGGGGGATTTTATGTGCTTGGGTGTAACTTTATTTTTTTGCAAAAAAAATTTATTTCTTTCATTATATAGGGGACAAATGTCCCCTATGTGATGTTTTTATGTGACGGGTTCTCTTTAATGAGACATGCAGGGTCTAAAAGACTTACAATGTCTTCCCTGTGCTCCACTGGCTGTTTTGCAATGCAGATCGCATTGCAAAACATCTTTTCCTGGCTAAGCTAACCGGGGACACCGAGAGCGAGCTTGACCCAGAAGTGACATCAAAGGCGTCGCTTTCCAGGTCACAATAAGAAGGGGAGGAGAGCAGATGAGTGTGAGCAGATGTGTGTCTGCTCTTCTCCTTGTCCTCCAGGCATCGGCACTTGCCATCTCGCTCCCGGGTCTGCAGATGGACAAGCGGAGCCCGAAAATCATGGCGGGGCAAGGCAGTGCCGGTACCGGGGGCATGTGTGAGCAATCGTGCAGCAGCACTGCCACACAAATGCTTTCACCTGACAGGCAGGACTCTGCATGTCAGTTTCACACAAAACTCTGGTGGCTGCAGCCACTGGATTGTGTGTGATACCCCCCGCTGCCAGGTCCTTACGACGTATAGACCTGGCAGCGAAAGGGTTAAAGATTGCAGGGGAGAATTTAAGTATTAGGTTTCACTTCCATTTTAATTCTGCTTTAACTGCTGCTCAGGGCTCTGGGCTTCAACAAAATGGCAGCCTCCAGCAAGAAGAAACAGGAATAATGCTGGAGGCAACTTACAGCACACATTAATTTTGATTGCATAACTATTAATGTGGAATGTATGTTCCTGGCTAAAGAACATTATTTTTTATTAACTGTCATGAGTAAAGTTCCATTTTAAGATTTACATCTACTTTGATATATTCTGTAGCCAAAATGTCCCAGCAACAAAAAAATCAGATGATCGTCACCACTAAGCTAGGAGGCTCCGAGGTTACATTTTTAAACATTACTATTTTCAAGTAGGTCCAAAACAATTCACTTCTGATAATCTCTTTGCCCTTCTGATTACATTTATTCAATATATAATAAAGTTAGTCATAAGTATTTATTGGCTAAGCCTAGAAGATTGTAATCAGAGAGGAAGAGGGATAACTGGGAACATAGTGTTTTGTATGTACCGGAGGGGGTTACATTAGCGGTCTGGACTATGGTATCTGTTTATGAAGCAGTGGAAAAAATCCACTGCTTCGTTCTCCGGCATTCACAGAGGAGACTGTTCTCCTCTGGGTGCCAATTTATGAAGCGGTGTAGATTGCTTCACCTCTCAAACAGCAGAGAACGCCCCCTGATACTGGAATCTCGTGAGACATTACGAGATTACAGTACCAGAAATTCACAGGAACTCAGAGATGTCAGTTTATTAAGCAGTGATAAATGATCACTGCTTAATAAACGGACATTCTCGGAGGAGACCATTCATCCAAATTATTAATAAAGTTATAAGTCCCCCTACACTATATATAACCCCTTCCCGACCGCGCGCTGTGTTTTCACGACGGCAGTCGGGATGCTGAGCGTGAATCGCCGTAAATAGACAGCGATCTGCAATCAGCCACTAGGGGGCGTGCGCGTGCCGCTGGCGGCGCGCACGTGCACCCGCCACGCTCCTGAGGAGTGTGCCCGCGGCGAGCCGCGATGAGCGGCCACAGGGAAAGAACGGGGAACCGCCGATGTAAACATGGCAGTTCCCCGTTCTGTTAGTAGGGGCATGGGAGATCTACTGATCCCTGTCACTGGGATCAGTTAGATCTCTCATGCCCATGTTAGTCCAACCCCCCCACAGTAAGAACACACCCAGGGAACACAGTTAACCCCTAGCTCTCCCCCTGCAGGTTAACCCCTTCACTGCCAATGACATTTATACAGTGGACATTTAAATTTCTGATCGCTGAATAAATGTCATTGGTCCCAAAAAAGTGTCAAAAATGTCCAACATGTCCGCTGAAATATCGCAGTACCGCTAAAAATCGCAGATCGCCGCCATTACTAGGAAAAAATAAAAAAAAAATAAAAACCCCAGAAATGAATTCTCATCATCCGTAAACGCGGCCACTTTTGCACAAACCAATCAATAAACGCCGATTGCAATTTTTTTTAATCACAAATATGAGGAATTATATAAATCGGCAAAAAACGGTGAAAAAAATGTTTTTTTTATATTTTTTTTTTGGATTTGAATTTTAGCAAAAAGTAACTGCTTGGACCTTGAAGAAGGGGAGATACCCCGAAAGCTTATCCTGAAAAATTTTATGTTAGTGCAAATAAAAAAAGTATCACGGACAGTACTCAGTTTTCTCTAGCAAAAAGTAAGAAATTTGGGTTTTTTTGCAAAATGGTCGCTGAGGTGATCAAATACCACCAAAAGAAAGCTCTATTTATGGGAAAAAAAGGACGCAAATTTTGTTTGGGTGCAATGCCGCACGACCGCGCAATTGTCAGTTAAAGCAACGCAGCGCCGAATCGCAAAAAGTGCTCTGGTCCTAAAGCTGGAAAACCTTCCGGTTGGTAAGTGGATAAACACATACACACCTTATATATACATATATATATATACACATACATTATATATACACGTATATATACACATACATTATATATACGTATATATATATATATATATATATATATATATATACACACACATCATATATATGTATATGCATATATACACATATACAGAGCAGGGGGACATGGCTAATGTGTTGGGGGGTCTGAACGAGGCAGGAGGAAGTCTATAATCTTCCTCCTTCCCCGGGATTTCCTTTTCACTCCCCCGATTCACCACTTCTGAGCTGGTGAATCTGGGAGGGTAAATTCTGACCCAGATCGCCAGTGAAGTGTGGAGATCGCAGCTTCATAAACTGGCCGTTTCTGTGTCAGTGAATGACAGTTCTCCGTGTTCAGAGATAATCGGTGGAGAACATGTTCTCTCCCTATTATCTCTGCTTTATAAACCGAAAATTAACTGTGATCAGCGGCGATCCTTGGGATCACCGCTGATCACAGTTTCATAAACGGACACCTATGTATGTTCTGAAAATGATGATGGACTGTGACCTTATGTCACATTGACAACCCTGTGGTTGGTAGCAACTAATTTTCAGAAGTTGAGGCCAGCAATGACAGCCTATATATTATTCTCAGTCAATTTCCTTTAGCGCAAGTAGTGTGTGCTGCGCTGTCCACAAAGTAGAATATTAATCTTAAATGTGTCTTACAACAAGAGATCCCCAACATAATGCAGGGCAAATGTGTTGCAGACACTGCATCTCCTTAATGCCGGCCCTTAAGGGCCTTCTGCTAGCATGGAGCCAGCTGCATAGGTTTATCCTCATGCAAAGAGAACAAAAAAGTTCTTTAGTGCAAACAACTTTCTGATTGCGCTAAAGGTGACTTATAACAAGAGATCTCAAACATAATGCAGGACAAATGTGTTGCAGACACTGCAGGCACTTAATGGTGGCCCTGAAGGGCCTTCTGCCATCTTGGAGCCAGGTGCATAGGTTTGTCCTCATGCAAAAGGAACATAAAAGTTCATTAGCGCAAGCAGACCTTTCTGTGCTTTGTAATGAGCCTTTTTCCAAGCGCTTATATAGGGCCTGGGTCATAACATGCTTGTTATTGAGCAGATTACACTCTCTAGGCTGGCTGTCCTAGGTGATTGACTGTGCCGCCACGCGACCCGGCACCAGGGCTGTCAGCAACTTTCCGTGTTGACAGTAAATTTTCAACGCTGCTCTCTTTTCCTCAAGAGTACAGACACTAAGTGCTTCTCTAAAGGAGATTGATTAACAATGCTTCATTAATTTCAAGTAGAATCCTCAAGTCAGCTGCAAAGTATTGTCACATAAAGACAAGGATAGGAGAAATCCCATTACACAACTTTTCTGAAACTAAGCAACAGTCAAATATTGTAACTTCACTATAATATTAAGAAAACGAAAGGACTTTTTGTGAAAAAAATATATTTTAGAAATTCTCAAAGCACACATGTAGTCTAATGGCACCATAAAACTTTGGGGTTTTTTTGTGTTTTTTTCTTCCAAGTCTGCGCTGCAATGTGCAAAAACTAAACACCAAAAGCAAACAAAAAAGTGCAGGTGAAGACACACAAATAATGCACTTAGGGTGTTATCGTATAATCCCCCCCCCCCAAAGGGGAGGATCCCTTCCCTGATCCCCTGGGGCACAAAACTCCTGACAAGGGTAAGGATCATCCATAAATGTCTAGCCAAAAGGCTCAGTGGACTTCTCTCCTCATGACCAGTCAAAGCTGACCAACAAATATTAGGTGGGGGGCTCTCCCAAAGAGTTAGCACCCCCAAGGCAAAGAAGAAAGGATCCTAAAGGCCATGAATCCTCCCCCTAGACTTATGGGTAGGCCTGAAAAACCACACCCTACAATCCTGAGTGAAAAAGGAAATGCATATATAAGCACAGGTGACATTTGGAGGGGAACATAAATAAGAAATATAACATAATATTTAGTAAATGATCCTGCTGGGATGGATATATAAAGAGTAGCAGAAGGATTTCAATGCTTACCTTTACTTCATAATACGTTCTCCTGGGTTCCACTTGGTGGTGGTCAAATACCTAAAGACCTAGGCACTTCATTGTGTGATCTCTGTTAAAGGGGAGAATCGCAATTTAGATTGGCTACTATTTCTCTTCAGCAGAGAGCATGAATGAGGTGCTTATGAGGTACATGAGCATATATGAGCAGCCTAAGTCTTCAGTTATGGCCAGAGATGGAGGGAACCTGGGGCAGAATGTCTCCAGGTGAGGTATTATAAAGAATTTTGTTACTCTTTCTTATCCATTCCAGCAAGACTGTGAATATAGCGTTATGCAAACATTTCAGTATAAGGCTGCATGCAACTTAAGATCCAACTTATGAGACCCAAAGTCGCAGGACGTGTGAAATACCATGTATCTCTATGAAAGCCATTCCAATTGAAACTACAGAAGTTGCTGTGACTTCAGAAAAGTTCCTGCACTACTTTGATCTGACTTTGAAGTGACTTTGATAAGACTTTTACACTCTCTGACACTGCCATTGTGCAAATTGTGTCAAAGTCAGGGGGCGTGACGGATGTAAACGAGGCAGGACGTGTTGACTGAGAGCTCCGCAATCATTCTGTTATCTCATCCGAATTCTACCAGATTTTTCCTGCTTTTTCCCCTTATATTACAGTGCATGAGTCTCCTGTGATCCCCGAGATGCTGCCCGGTTCGTCCAAACCAAAGGGGAAAACACAGTTCAAGCAGCAGCCGCCAGCTTCATCTACACAGGGCAAGGTGAAGGGCTCCGCTATCTTGAGTCCTGTGATGCCTTCTACACGCTCACGGTCTGCGGTTGCTGAGATGGAGGGGGAGAAGGTCGCAGGTGCAGAGAGCTCACACTCATCCTCAGGAGGGCTGGTGGTGATGGATACAGGAGTGGATGCTAGCACCAGATCTATCCTAGACACCCTGGCGGCCTGCAAAGCAGAACTGTTGGAGCATATTGACCACCTCACCACAGAATGCACCCTTATCAGGCAGGACAATGATAAAATCTGGGGCAGAATGACACCGACAGAGGATCGCATATCGGAGGTGGAGGATGCTGCTCATTCCCCGGGAACACAACTGTCTGAACTACAGGACCTGGTAAGATAGTTGCAAAGCCGTGCAGATGACGCAGAAGACCGACAGCGCAGGAATAATGTGCGGGTCCACCGAGTCCCCACAGGGAATCGCCCACAAGGTGCGCCCCCTAGGCCCTTCTTAGTCAGGTTTCTGAACTATAGGCATAGGGATATGATACTAGCTGAAGCGCAGAAGCATCAGGAACTGAGACATGAAAATGCAAAAATTATGCTGTTCCCAGATTTCTCTGCCGAGACCTAGAGTAGATGTCACTCTTTTAATGATGTAAAAAAAAGGCTGAGGGACAAAGTCATCCAGTACAGCATGCTATACCCCAGCAAGCTCCGAGTACAACATAATGGCTCGGTCAAGTTTTTTGACACACCGCAAGAAGCCTGCGACTGGTTGGATAGAGATCCCTGAAAATGCCTTTTACAATTCCAATGATGCTGCACTATTGACACCTGAATGATACGTTATTGCTCCCATGGCCATTGCATCCAACATTTTTGAACGTTTGAAGGGCTCCATGTGACATTGTTGCCCAGGTCTTGCCTTTTGTTTTATGTGCCAGGCTCACTTCTCAGGTAATGATTGTGTGCCCAAGAGACTCCTGCCATTTCACTTGAATGGATGAGATTATCATATCTTCCTTTCTCCTAGCTGCAGAGCTTTTCTATATAAAGACATGGAAGAAACAACAGCAAGATATGTCAAATTGTCGTGATCGTTGGTTGGCACCCACAAGTTTTTTCTTTTTTTTGGTTAGGGTACAAGCTGCACGCTGGACTGTTTTCGATTTTTCTTTTTAAGTTTCTGGTGTAACGGTAGGGAAGGTTTTTTTCACTAGCACACTCACGGTTATTGCAATATGGCTCCATGGACAGGACTATATTTTTGTGCTGACCCATCTAACACTTTATTGCTTGCTAATTTCTGCCAACTTTATTTTTATTGCACTATACCATGGTTAATTCTCTGAAAATACGGGATGAATGACAAATTCAAACGTGCTGCTGTATTCAATTATCTTAAACCCACCAGGCCACATATCATCCTCTTACAAGACACACATGGATGGCAGTAGAGTGCTGGCGTTGTGTAGGCCATGGGTACAAAGGGCGTTACATGCCACATACTCCACTTTTTGCCAGGGGAGTCTCAATTATTATTAGCAAACAAATTCCATCCACCATCCACCACGTGTCCTCAGATCCAGAGGGTAGATATGTGGCTGTGGTATTAACATTATGTAATGTTACATTATTGATAGTGAATGTATACCTACCCCCACCTGTTCAGCACCAACTGTTATTTGACTTGTTGGTTAAGCTAGCCCCCATGCACATCTTCCTACGGTTTGGATGGGGGACTATAATTCTATTTTAGACGCTGCCTTGGAGTCCTCCAATGCCAATAGGGGAGGATCTTCGGCTCTTCTTTCCTGGGTCTCAACAGCTGGTTTTACTGAGTTGTGACTCTGGAAACACCCTCAGTCTAGAGCAGTGGTTCTCAACTCCTGTCCTCAGGACCCACTAAGAGGCAAGATTTTTAGTATTACCTTGGGGAGATGCAGACTAGAATACTGCAATCACTAAGCAGTAAATAATATCACCTGTGATGTATTTTAGTTATCTTGCAAACCTGGGCTGTTAGTGGGTCCCGAGGACAGGAGTTGAGAAACATTGGTCTAGAGGCTATTCACACGTCTCTAAAACACACCGCTCTACAGCTTGAATTTACTTAGCCTTTGGCCATGCCCCTATGTTAAAAGATCACAACGAGGAGATGCTTAGGCTGCAGAATAGAGAGAGGGAGTGCGCAGAGATCCATGCTGGGTCCCCATCCGAGGACTCACTTGCGTCCTTGTTGGAGGCTCAGCGTCTTCTCTCCCTGTTCAGATTTAGCCCACACAGAGGTGAGGCATAGAGCGGAGACCCTCTTTTCTCAAACTGCAAACTTTTAGCTCTCTTAGTGGCGGACACATCACCCCCCTAACATTCCAGGCTTCCCGGCAGACATTTACAAGACGTATGCAGAGGACCTGGCCCCCAGGTTGAGGGCATTATTTGAATACTGCCTAGACAGGCAAACCCTCCCAAAATCTATGTTTGAGGCCTATGTGATCCTCATCCTGAAACTGGGTATGGACCCTGTAGAATGCTCTTCCTATCATCCAATTGCTCTGCTAAACATGGATCTAAAAATTCTCATGAAAGTCTTAGCTTCCCCTCTGGCCAAAGTAATTTCAACTCTGATGGATATCGATCAAACGGGTTTTATGCTGGGGAAATCCACAGACACAAATTTGCGTAGTGTTTACTCATCTGCAAATTCCAAATGAGGGTTCCTCTCCCAGAGTTATGGTATCGATTGATATAGAAAAAGCATTTGACTCTGTCGATTGGCAATTTATGCATAGGGTCCTTGAACTGATGGGCTTTGGTGGGTCACATTAGTCTATAGCACTCCACAGGCAGCAATTAGACTGGGTCTGGAGGTCTCCCCCTTTCTTGCCACAGAACGAGGTAACAGGCAGGGCTGCTCTCTGTCACCCTTCTTATTTGCCCTTGTTATGGAGCCTTTGGCGATTGTTCTCAGAACTGCAGATCCCTCTGGTGCTATTCGAGTGGTATCAGTTGGGGAATATCTAGTATTGTATGCGGATGACCTTATCCTCTTTCTTAAAGATCCTAGGACTTCCCTCCAAACCTCCCTAAATATTTTAAATAAACTTGCCTAATTTTTGGGCCTCAGAGTGAACTGGGACAAGTCTTCTATCCTACCTCTTGATGAAGGAGCAAAGGAGCAAGCCAACCCTGATCTGCCATTGCAATGGGTCACGTCCCTGACCTACCTTGGGGTCAAAATTTTGGCAAATGTATACGACTACATGTCTCTCAACCTAACCCCTTTGTTGATGTTATATAAGAATAAAATACCAGGGTGGACAAAACTACCATTGTCACTGCTGGGCAGAATAAACCTCCTAAAAATGAAAAGGCTCCCTGTAATCTTATATTATCTATGCCATGCTCTGACATGGATACGCAAATCTATCTTAAAAAAAAAAAAAATAGACAGCCTTACAAGTTCTTTTCTGTGGGCCCCACGACTGCCTCGTATAGGATTGAAGACCCTGCAGGAGCCGTTAGGTCGGGGGGGCTGGCTCTCCCAGACTGGCATAAATATTTCATTGCTGGGCAAATGGTGTTTGTACACAGGTGGCTCACAGCAGATGCTGGAGACTCAGCCACAGTATTAGAAGCATGTCATCTGGGATCGTACGAGAGTCTGCGAATGGCAATCTTTAGTGGTACACAATCTAGCCTCCTTCTCACGACATCCATGAAAACAGTAATAAAAGCATGGGATGTGGCCATGAAACTAGCATGTCCAAGTTTTCAGGGTGTCTCCCCATTCAAACCATTATGGTTGAATCCTAAGCTAGCCCAATTTCTTCCCTACCCTGACATAATGACCTGGGCATACAAAGGAATAAAAACATTGGGGGATATAACTAGGGAAGGAGACCTTATAACTTTGGACCAACTCAAAGTCAGACATGACCTACCTAACAAGTTTTTTCTGGTTTCTACAACTCTGTCAAACACAATTTAGTAATATGACAGTGGAGGCATTGCCTTAAGACTTGGAAAGTCTACTGTTCTTGCAGGACTTGCCCAAAATGCTCTCAATGTTTTATAAAGAACTTTTTAAAAAAACACCCCCCGCAGCGACCAAATGTAGGGAACACTGGACAGCAAAAGTTCCAGACCTTCAGGGAGATGACTGGGATGATATGTGGGACCAGCCCTTTAAACATTTAATATCAGCTAGAGACAGTTCAAATGTATTCACCAAATTTACTATACTCCCACCAGACTATGAAAAATCTATCCAACTGCCTCCATGGAGTGTTGGCGTTCCCCGGCAAATACAGATCATATATTCTGGAACTGTCCCCAGATTCAAGTATTTTGGTCGGCAGTGACCTTGTGCATTTCCTCACTACTCTCTATTCCCATTCCGAGGTCAGTTGGCGTTTGTTTGTTGGGGTTGGTAGATGAAGTGGTCCACTCCAGAGCCCTCAAAACATGACTAAATATTTAATTATTGTATGTACTGGAAAAGTCACGTCAAAGTCATGTCAAAGTCTGACTTTAAAGTTGCACTGAAAATTGCACAACTTTGGAGTCTACTTAAGTCCACTTTCTTTTTGGAATTCCTATATTGTTACTAGATACAGTACATTAATAGCAAATGCATGTACTGTATCTGGAACACAAATCTTAGGTGCTCCTGTGTGTGGTCACTTCTTCACAGGCAAGCAAGAAATGAAGCACAGATCTCATAAATCAATATTATCTTTTGCTTTTTGCAGTACAACCTCCTAGGGTCCTTTTGAAACATGGCAGAGAACTAATAAGACTATACGATTAGAGAGTTGATAATTTGCATATGAATCCTTCTACTGCCAGGAAAGTGTATTCCGACTAAAAAAAAACATTGCAGCAAAGTTATAATGGGCATTGCTTTCTTGAACCACCATTTTATAGACAACCAGTCTTTGGTTTCATCATTATCAACAGCAATTCTGGAATGATTCTGCCTTAATTAAAACAATATCCTGATGTCTACCAAGACTGGAGTTTTTTTTAGCTGCCAAATGACATAGTAACATTTACTTAAAAAAAGAGTTTTTACTTTTTTTTAATTCTCTTTTTTTACGGCATTGCTGATTAAATATCATACAGATTCCATTCTGGAATTACTCAATAACAATATGGAAACTTCAATCCCCGCTACGGCACCTATTATTCATTCTGCAATATAAAAGGCACAATATCATTTTCCTTAGTAATCACCATTAAAGCAAACCAAGTGGATCTCATTATACTTACAATTATTATTGGTTTTAGTAAACCTTTCTTATGATGTAAAAATGATAGAATGTATCATTACAATGTGACAGAAGTACTGCCGTAGAGCTAAGCGTGCTACATTTCGGTAACCAGCTAGAATAATTGTATTGATTTTTCCTTTTATTTTAAAAGCAGAAGGTGCTCCAGGGAGAGCCATAATGACGCATAACAAACTTTTCTGAACATACTATGTTCACAAGAAGGGAGTATTTGGGGAAATGAAGAGAAATGCAAGCATGCATACTCTTTTTTATTTTGGAGTAGACAAAGTGGACCAATCAGTAAAGCAGGGGTAGGCAACCTGCGGGCCTCCTGCTGTTGTGGAACTACATTTCCCATGAGGCATTGCAAGGCTGGTAGTTACAATTACTCCCAGAGGCATGATGAGACTTGTAGTTTTGCAACAGCTGGAGGGCCGCAGGTTGTCTACCACTGCAGTTAAGTAAAGACACCTATGACCTAAAAAAAAGTAAATGCAGCATAGCATTGGCAGCCACTAAATTAGGGGCGCTGCCCTCCTAATCCATTTGCCCAGCCCCTAATCTACATGCAGGGTGCCGGACGCATGGATTTCAATGTTTTTTTTTTTTAAAGCACATGATTAGAGCCTAAGGCTCTAAATTGCTTTAAAAAAGGGTGGGCTCAGGGCATAGAGCACTGAGCCCTGAGCCCACCCAGTTGTGTGACATTAGCAAATTAATATTCGCTAATGTCTTCCTGCTTCTCCTCCCAGGCAATTGGGTCTCAAGACCCACTTCCTATTCGGCTGGGAGGAGAAGCAACGCCTGTTGGCCCGGGAGCCTGGAGTGAGAAGCAGCCTCCTAAGGTAAGGCCAGACTGATCGCCATCTTCTGTCTGATCACCGTCTTCCCGTCCGTCTCCCATGGGGGGGGGAGGGATTTAGAGCACCAACCACCACTGCAGCACAGTAAAGCAAATTTATATAACTGACCAGTGCTGTCTTCCTTGTAGGCGATCTTTGCTTTCTTGTAGATTTAGAATATGCTCATAACATCTTCAGCATCTGTCACTTCCTGGTGTGCCTTCTTCTCCCCATTGTGGCTCTCCCTCCTGGTTGACACTTCACACTTGTGTAATTGCAGCTCTAAGGGCACGCACAGGGGAGGCTCCATGCACACAATGTCAGAATGCATCTTCACTTACTTCCAGGTCCTGTTCCGGGTGGCTGTCATACTGCATTCTGAACACAGTAGGTTGGCTGCTTGCCATCAGCACTATTCAGGGAATGCTTTGCATGTTCTGAATGAATGCAAAGCACTTTCTGATTGGACAAGGTGGAGAGGTGGGACAAGTGATGCTATTCATTTCATCCAACCAGAGAATGCTTTGCATTAATTCAGAAGATACATGACCTGTAAAGCATGAGCTGGGTGGCCGACCTCTTGCGTTTAGAATGCAGCATGGCAGGTACTTGGCATGGAACCTAGTAGCTAGTGGAGATCACTGGAGTAGTGATATCTACTTCAATGCTGTCCAGCTTCTAGAGCAGAGTTTCCAAACCAGGGTTCCTCAAAAGGTTGCTAGGGATTCTTCAGGCAATGAGCAATTTTTGCCTCCCAGATAAGCTCCCACTGATATCAATGATCTTTTTAGCTATCTGTAAAGGGGTCATTCTTTCCAATGACCACAAATGTAAGGAAAATTCTTCCATGCTGCAAGATCATGATTTCTCTCCTACTAACCCTCTTCTTATCCTATAGTAACTATATGTAGTATTATGTTTACATTATCTTTTTGCCTCTTTCCCAAAGAGGTCATTTACCCGCCGTACTATTACTTATACACCCCAAATATTGTGTCTCTTTTTCTTTCTTTTTGCCCCTGACTACTTACTTTTTTTATGCTCAATTTCTGTCCTATGAATACTGTGTTACCATATATATTACTGGTTGTAAAAATCTGTAATGATATTCTTCAAATAAAACTTTATGTAAAAAAAAAAAAGAAAATTCTTCCCCCTGACCATCACACTAATGTGTCATGAGTTGTAGATATAGTCGTTTTTAGCAGGGGTTCCCAGAGACCAGTTATTTGAAGGGTTCTTCTGTTTTGAAAAGGTTGAGAAAGGCCATTCTAGAGAGATTTGCCAAGTATACATATGAATAATTACCAATGTAACTATGTAGAACATTTTAATAAATAACAATGAAAACTCTGCATCACAGGCAACCCTGCCCCCCCCCCCAAAAAAAAACACAAAAAAGGAAACACAAATGAATGCGGTTATGTCTGCTGTATGGCATTGGGAGGAATCACATCCTGGTACATGTGATTGGTCAAGCTGATGAGAAGACTATGCAAAACGTGTCCAACCAAAAAAGCGCAGAGACCTTTCTAGTAATAGAAGGTCCATTCATTGTGGTGAATGTAAATCCATGTTGGGTCACCTGGAAGTGATCATCAGCACCTGCTTAACTACCCTTTGTTTTTCAAGCAATTATTATTAAAATGGGACTTATTGATACATTGGATATTAATTGTATTTTCTGTTGTTGCTCATTAATTTATATTTTTAACTTTTACATGTGGCAAACTGTTTAGCAATCTTGATTCACATTTTTTGACTGTGTGGTCTATTTACATAGTCTTATACAATTTGAATACGTGGAACTCTTCTTTATTATCTCTAGCTTTGCTATTTATGAACAGGGGTAATTCTTTTTTTTTATTTAGTGCAATCAAAAGCAGCTCTATCAAGAACGGCCTGTCCGTTGCGTGTTTCGGTGAAGCTAATGAAACCGGTGACAGGCCTCTTTGAATCTGGTACAGGCAATTTCAAAGGGGTCATATCACCAAGAAAGTACCATAAGTGCTTGATTGAATTCCCCCAAGTGTGTGAGGTCAGATGGTTGACAGACCAGCACCTGTCACATACAGGTGACCTCTGACCACTTCATCAATGACAGCAAGGAAACATACATAATACTCATCAAACCTGAGCAAGCAATGTCGATTTTAAACACTGGATGTCAATATCATGTTTTCAGAGTTGCTTTAACAGCATATTCCAGAGAAAGTGAAATTTGCATTAATGGGTTATGCTTTCAGGTTGTTTATTGATAAATTGCACTTCTACAGTGGTTTTAGCAATTATTCCAATATTTATATATTATAGAAACATGTAATTTTCCATGTAGATTGTGGAGGTCAAATAAATGGAAAATGGAAAAGGCAGGTTTTATGTACAGAAAAAAAAACATACAGCGGTTATTAATTAAGATGATTAACAGAAAGAATTGTACGCATTTCAAAAATGATGTAGTGGGAAGGACAAACTTTATGAGGTATAAATTAATTATCCATCCCTATTTAGTTCGCACAGGGCAGCAACATAAAGCAGTTATAAGCTTCCAGTAATAAAAATAATGATAATATATGAACTTCTACAAGTAATGAGAGTGCACAAATGCACTTATTCTCTTTGCACACTTCACTTACCTAAATTAGCCTACCCTCCCTCTCTTTAAATGCATACTTACCTCAGTATGGTTTAAAAAAAAAAAATAAAGAAAAATAATTTTCTGTTGTGCTAAACTTAGGGGTCTATTTAAAAATGTTTTCACCCAAGATTCACACATTTTAACTGGATTCAACTGGAAAAATGTGTAAATGCTGGGTGAGATTTTGTAACTCTTTCTAAGTCTATACAGTAAGCAAAATGTCCAAGTTTTGTACCCATATTTTTCCAGACACCGCCCAGCCTCAGAAGGCTGATTTCAGCCATTGCTACAATAAATGCAGGAAATCACGACAGACCCACCTAGAAAAAACGGGGCTTGGCTCTGTTGGACCACATAATGCGATACATTTTTATGCCCCTGTGTTATTGTATCCACTTTGACACTGTAGGCT
>BLSH010375200.1:185439-196933 GCA_018402905.1 Glandirana rugosa
CGGGGTTCGTATGACTTTACACTCTTTTTAATTGTCCCGTGGATTTCTGGGAGGAACTAGAAGATAATGGGGTCTAGGTGTTACATTACTTTATAATGTATGGTGTGGTTGGACATTGTTCGGGGAGGCGACAAACGATAATTTGTAGGTAGTAACTGTTTACGACCTAGAGTCCCATCTAAACGGATAATGATCATCTTGTCCTCTGTCTTCTAAACGTTGGTTCAGACGTTGGTTCAGATGTTCTATATTAATCTCAACTCGCTTGGAGACCTTCAAGCCCAAGACGACCAGGCAGGCTTGAAGCCCTGTTTCAGGCCCAGGCCCAGGCCTGCCTTGGGCTTGCTAGCGTGCCTGTTGCTTGGGGTAACTTTAGTTACCCCTGGGCTTGAAAATACGTGTCCGTGCGATCGTTCGGGTTCCGTCCGGACCCGGACCCGGACTTTGTCCCGAAGTTCGGACGGACCAGCAGAACCCGAACTTCCAGAGGTTCGCTCAACTCTAATTATATCTTGTAGACTTGGTTGCAGACTTGGTTGCAAATCTTCTGTCTCCTGTTCTACTAGTAATAGGCAAATCTACCCTGAGATCCAGCATTTGTCAATGATGGATGTTTAATAGCAAACAGCGGAGGGGCTTGTTACAGGTTGGTGTGGTATGTAATATTTCATTACATTGTGGATCTGGGGTAATAGAAGATCAAGGAGGGTCTTTAGGTGCCCTGTTAATTTTTCTCACATTTCAGTATGCTTGGGGCTTATAAGTCTGAGCCTGCAAAAGCTTTAAATGGTATAAAAAAACAATATATTAGATCTGGTAGGCCTTTGCAATGCCACTGCTGTTTCCATATCTACTGGCACTAGGCAAAACTGCATCAAGAGCCAGGCAGAAGTATATGTTCCAGGAGTTCATCTGTGGATCTGGGTGGATATGGGGGTTATCAAGTCTAAAAGGCAAATGGTGTCCAATTCTCACCTTACTGCGAATGTCTCTATTCAGACTCCACAATGACAGATCTCCTCAGTAGAGGTCATGTGACCAAACATCTAGGATTTTGGTTGTGTGATCAACACTGGAGAGAACCTGGAGCAGCATATTCTCCGTGTTTAGGGTTGTACTTCAACTTTTCTGTTACTCTTTATTTATCTATCCATTCAAATATGTTAACATAGGTCAGTGCCCAGGGCGGCACATTGGTGTAGTGGTTAACATTTTCGCCTAGCAGCAAAAGGGTCGCAGGTTCGAATCCCCACCATGACACCACCTGCCTGGAGTTTGCATGTTCTCCCTGTGCCTGCATAGGCTTCCTCCGGTTACTCCTCCCACACCCCAAAGACACACTGGTAAGTTAATTAGATCCTGTCTAAAATTGCCCCTAGTTATGTGTATGTATCCATGTGAGTTAGGGACCTTCGATTGTAAGCTACTTGAGGGTAGGAGAAAGCTTTACTGAGCATGCCACCGTCCTGAAAATTGCCCAAAAAAAACTGAATATGGGGTTACGCCCATGGAAATGGACTTTGAGGGCACGTCACGAGAGAAGACAACACAGATGTAGTAAAATCACATATATTTATTGAAGCGTACATAAAAAAGAAAGCAAGAGTTTAACAATATATCTAAAATAATGGACACAGTAGCGACCAAAACACAACCTGTACATAATCTCTAGATCACATTATTATTGATATTGAACGATACAAAGTACCGAAAACCATGATGTATAATGCAGAGCAGGTCTACGCGTTTTGCTTTTTAAGCTTCCTCAGGACCCCTCACAACATGGATTTGGATTTGAGATTACTTGACAGAAAAGAGAACATCAATGTAAATATCACATAATAGTAATACAAATTGCATATCAGAATATACATGAATATAGCAATATAACACAAATTTGTATGCCGTGCACATATTGAGATGCTTACGGTAAACTGTGTACGGACATGGTAATTACTCAGGGGGGTGGACACAGGGGGCGATATAACCAGACAAGCGGGGTATCGCGTGAATCACGATGGACCAATGTTCCAGGACCTAAGTGTATAGATATTCGTTCCTATTAGAATATATTCAGTATCATGAGCTATAATACAAGCTTTTATATTATTATGAAAGACATGCTGCTCAAGGACTCATTTGGAGCTCATCATGATCAACCACTTCACCATTCAGTGATTTCTTTCTCTCTGGAGATATACAAGGCATTACTCCTTTTAGGTACACACTACCTTTGATTATTTAGAGCAGCATATCTTTCAAAATATTATAAAAGCATGTATTATAGCTCATGATACTGAATATATTCTAATAGGAACAAATATCTATACACTTAGGCCCTGGAACATTGGTCCATCGTGATTCGTGCCATACCGCGCTCGTCTGGTTATATTGCCCCCTGTGTCCGCCCCCCTGAGTAATTCCCATGTCCGTACACAGTTTACCGTAAGCATCTCAATATGTGCACAGCATACAAATTTGTGTTATATTGCTATATTCATGTATCTTCTGATATGCAATTTGTATTACTATTATGTGATATTTACATTGATGTTCTCTTTTCTGTCAAGTAATCTCAAATCCAAATCCATGTTGTGAGAGGTCCTGAGGAAGCTTAAAAAGCGAAAACACGTAGACCTGCTCTGCATTATACATCATGGTTTTTGGTACTTTGTATCGTTCAATATCAATAATAATGTGATCTAGAGATTATGTACAGGCTGTGTTTTGGACGCTACGGTGTCCATTATTTTAGATATATTGTTAAACTCTTGCTTTCTTTTTTATGTACACTTCAATGAATATATGTGATTTTACTACATCTGTGTTGTGTTATCTCGTGACGTGCCCTCAAAGTCCATTTCCATGGGGGTAACCCCATATGTTTTTTTTTTTTTTTTTGGCTACTTGAGGGTAGGGACTGATGTGAATGCACAATGTATATGTAAAGCGCTGCGTAAATTGGCGGCGCTATACAAGTACCTAAAATAAAATAAATAAATAAATACATTTTCAGATAAAGTATAAAGCCCCCAACAATTAAGAGGTAAGGCCACCAAAAAGCTGAATTTTATTTACAGGTGTCAAAGAATGACCTGAATCACCTTTCAGCATCCAGCCCTGTCCATGACCACTTTTAATTTCACTAGATGGACCTACAGTAACTCTGCGATGCAAGGGCTAAGCAGCTGTAAATATTTCAGGTAATAGCCTGCTCATCCATCCATAAGCTTCATGTACTGGCAGAAGACTGAAGTCTATGCAGCTAACACTTGCGCAGTACCTTTCTCAGCTGGTTCAGAGAAAGTCATGAAATCACAGCCGGAGTGCTTCAAGTTGGAGAAATAAAAACATCAAATCTAAATTCTCCAAATTTAACCACTTACCAACTGGAAGGTTTTCCAGCTTTAGGACCAGAGCACTTTTTGCGATTTGGCACTGCGTCGCTTTAACTGACAATTGCGCGGTCGTGCGACGTTGAACCCAAACAAAATTTGCGTTCTTTTTTTTTTCCACAAATAGAGCTTTCTTTTGGTGGTATTTGATCACCTCTGCGTCATTTCTGATCGCCGCTATAAATAAAAGAAGTGCGACCATTTTGCAAAAAAACCCAAATTTCTTACTTTTTGCTAAAATTCAAATCCAAAAAAAATATATAAAAAAACATTTTTTTCACCTGTTTTGGACGATTTATATTCTTCCTCATATTTGTGATAAAAAAAATCGCAATCGGCGTTTATTGATTGGTTTGCGCAAAAGTGGCCATGTTTACGGATAATGAGAATTCATTTCTGGGTTTTTTTTTTTTTTCATTTTTTACTAGTAAATGCGGCGATCTGCGATTTTTAGAGGTACTGCGATATTGCAGCGGACATGTCGGACATTTTTGACACTTTTTTGGGACCAATGACATTTATTCAGCGATCAGAAATTTAAATGTCCACTGATTACTGTATAAATGTCATTGGCAGTGAAGGGGTTAACCTGCAGGGGGAGAGCTAGGGGTTAACTGTGTTCCCTGGGTGTGTTCTTACTGTGGGGGGGTTGGGCTAACATGGGCATGAGAGATCTAACTGATCCCAGTGACAGAGATCAGTAGATCACCCATGCCTGCACTAACAAAATGGGGAACTGCCGTGTTTACATCAGCGGATCCCTGTTTTTTCCCTGTGGCCGCTCATCGCGGCTCACATCGGGTCCGCCCGAGCTGCGGGCACACTCCTCAGGAGTGTTACGGGCGCGCGCGCCCCCTAGCGGCTGTTCGCAGATTGCCGTCTTTTTACAGCGATTCGCGCTCAGCATCCCGACTGCCGCCGTGAAAACACGTCACGCGGTCGGGAAGTGGTTAATTACTATTCCCATTTTTGTTTATTTCTCCTCTTTCAATCATGGAGGCACAGTATCCTATGTGGGCGTTACCTAAGGCAGTCTGTGTGTAAATTGTGGTTCCTGCCCAGGAACTTTCACTTCTCCAGATAGACATCTACCCATCATTGCATTTTGATATTTGCATAACTCCCTCCAATAGCCAGCCTCCTTTTAGCATCAGCGGTTTAGCCTACAGATGACATCACTGGGTCAAAAATATGCTAGTTAATGAAAACAATAATGAAAATATTTTATTTAAAATTAGCAGGTTGACAGGAGTGTTGGCCAGGAAAGATACCATTAAAGCCAATTAAACCTTAGTTTTAACTTTACAAAACGGAACCGTTTGTTTTCGGTAGATTGACATCTTAGGGTACAATGGCCTTACCTGTCTCAATAGAATAGATAAGTTCTGCATTTTCTCCTTTGTCTCTGTCCAGGGCAGTGACCTGTATAACAGCAGAGCCGATAGCAGCGGATTCAAACACGGAGGCCTCGTATAGCGGGCTGGTGAAGTACGGACTGTGGTCATTAGCATCTTCCACTGTAATCATAACACGAGCCAGATTGCGGCGGTACGGGAACTCCTGATCTTTCACCTTTTATAAATAATCAAGAAAAGCAATGCATTATTAATATGCTCAGCATCGAACAGAAACTCAGTTGCAGGTCAGTGAGAAGAATATCACCTGGCTGCTGAGATTTCACCAGCCAACTTTCTTACTTTCTTTATAAAAATGTATAATAAAGTATACTGTTATTATTATTATACAAGATTTATATAGCGCCAACAGTTTGCGCAAGTCTTTATAAAATAACTGTATGTTAAACCTTCAATTAATTATATAGGATCAATTCATTCTCTTAGTTATCAATTAAAAAAAAACCTGTGCTTAATAAGAAATTAAAACAAAAAAAACTAAAAAAAAAAAACAAAATGACCAAAGCTGCAACTCTACTGTGAGATATAAACACAGTAAGACACAATCAAGCATAAAAGAGTCACCCTACATAATTAAAATGTTGAAACAGTCAAAATAAGTGAAAATAAGAGAAAACATAAATATTGTGCACAGATTAAGTTCCAGTGAAGATACAGTGAAGCAAAATGAGTCCTTCACATATAGTCAGAAATTCCATGTGTATATTGACCATCCAGCACCATATGTGAGATCCAGACTGGAACACCACCACCTTACTGTAATAAAAATGCAAGCTTACCAGCTGAATAGGACCTTCTGTGAGGGAAGATCAACAAGGCTTGTGACTAAACACCCGGCCAGGGTCTTTCTATGCACTTAATTTGTGCACAATATTTATGTTTTTTCTTATTTTCACTTATTTTGACTGTTTCAGCATTTTAACTCGTCCAGATCCGTGCTATAGCCGAAGTACAGCTCCAGCGCGGATCTGAAATGCCATGTCCATGGACGTCGTCCCCTGTGCACGCTCCCGGCGCGCCCCCTGGCGGCAGCGGCTGCGCGGGCGTGCCCGTGGGTCGGGCGGACTCGATGTCCGCTCGAGACCCACGATCGCCTGACAGAGCTGCAGAACGGGGAACCGCCGTTGTTAAGACCACGGTTCCCCGTTCTGTGAAGGGGGACATAGCAGATCTACTGATCCCTGTCACTGGGATCAGTTAGATCTGTTATGTCCCGGCCAGCCCCGCCCCCCCACAGTTAGAACACACCCAGGGAACATTTGTTAACCCCTTCACTGCCCCCTGCAGGTTAATCCCTTCAATACCAATGACATTTACACAGTAATCAGTGGATATTTAAATTTCTGATCGCTGTATAAATGCCATTGGTCCCAAAAAAGTGTAAAAAATGTCCGACATTTCTGCTGCAATATCGCAGTCCCGATAAAAATCGCAGATCGCCGGCATTACTAGTAAAAACAAAAAAATAATAAAAACGCCATAAATCAATTCCCATAGTTTGTAGACGCGATAACTTTTGCGCAAACCAATCAATATACGCCGATTGCGATTTTTTTTTTACCAAAAATATGTAGAAGAATATATATCGGCCAAAACTGATGAATAATTTTTTTTATAGATTTGTACTTTAGCAAAAAGTAAAAAATATTGTTCTTTTTTGCAAAAGTGTCGCTCATTTTTTGTTTATAGCGGTGATCAGAAATGACGCAGAGGTGATCAAATACCACCAAAAGAAAGCTCTATTTGTGGGGGAAAAAAAGGTGCAAATTTTATTTGGGTACAACGTCGCATGACCGCGCAATTGTCATTCAAAATGCGACAGCGCTGAAAGGCAAAAATTGGTCTGGGCAGGAGGGGGTTTAAGTGCCCAGTAAGGAAGTGGTTAATTATGTAGCACAACTCTTTTACATTTGATTCTTAGTTATGTCTGTGAAGGTTCCCATTTATCCAGGGTCATGTTATAGCTAGTAGTAGTTAGTCATCTTCAATTGGACTTGTGTAAAATTTGATGGCTCTTTTAGGTTACCTCGATAGCCTGCCCTCCCTACTGCTGATGACTCTTACCTTCATTGTGCTCCTCTGCTACCACATTCACCAAATCCAAGAAATGCCCAGTACTTCAAGTTATGGGAGAGCATGTGGCATTCTCTTTCACTTACAGTTCAAAGTCCAGGTGTGAGCAATACTACAGGGTGGGCCATTTATATGGATACACCTTAATAAAATGGGAATGGTTGGTGATATTAACTTCCTGTTTGTGGCACATTAGTATATGTGAGGGGGAAAACTTTTCAAGATGGGTGGTGACCATGGCGGTCATTTTGAAGTCGGCTATTTTGAATCCAACTTTTGTTTTTTCAATAGGAAGAGGGTCATGTGACACATCCAACTTATTGAGAATTTCACAAGAAAAACAATGGTGTGCTTGGTTTTAATGTAACTTTATTCTTTCATGAGTTATTTACAAGTTTCTGACCACTTATAAAATGTGTTCAATATGCTGCCCATTGTGTTGGATTGTCAATGCAACCCTCTTCTCCCACTCTTCACACACTGATAGCAACACCGCAGGAGAAATGCTAGCACAGGCTTCCAGTATCCGTAGTTTCAGGTGCTGCTCATCTCGTATCTTCACAGCATAGACAGTTGCCTTCAGATGACCCCAAAGATAAAAGTCTAAGGGGGTCAGATCAGGAGACCTTGGGGGCCATTTAACTGGCCCACAACGACCAATCCACTTTCCTGGAAACTGTTCATCTAGGAATGCTCGGACCTGACACCCATAATGTGGTGGTGCACCATCTTGCTGGAACTATGATGTCGGTGATAGGGAATTGCTGACCATCAAGTCGGCTTTGGAGGAATGGCGGTACCTCCTGGAAGGAGCAGCTCACCCGGTATTGGTTTTTACTGACCATAAAAACCATATGCTGTGAAGGTACGAGATGTGCAGCACCTGAAACTACAGATACTGGAAGCCTGTGCTAGCATTTCCCCTGCGGTGTTGCTATCAGTGTGTTAAGAGTGGGAGAAGAGGGTTGCATTGACAATCCAACACAATGGGCAGCACATTGAACACATTTTATAAGTGGTCAGAAACTTGTAAATAACTCATGAAAGAATAAAGTTATGTTAAAACCAAGCACACCATTGTTTTTCTTGTGAAATTCCCAATAAGTTTGATGTGTCACATGACCCTCTTCCTATTGAAAAAACAAAAGTTGGATTCAAAATGGCCAACTTCAAAATGGCCGCCATGGTCACCACCCATCTTGAAAAGTTTCCCCCCTCACATATACTAATGTGCCACAAACAGGAAGTTAATATCACCAACAATTCCCATTTTATTAAAGTGTATCCATATAAATGGCCCACCCTGTAGATTTGTGCATGCAGTCCTTAGCTGTTGCTGAACCATCTCATAATGGTAAAAGTGCAGAGGCCCATGTATGTAGGTAGGGTAGCAAGGATCAGAGTGTAGGGAAAGCATGGTGGCGTGCAACTCAAAGAAGAGTCTATGTAGGAATTAGTGTCCCCTGGAGAGGCAAAGTCCAGAGCAAACCTACAGTCTGCACCTTCCAAAGTGAGTACATGCACATAGATTGCTGTAAGGCAAACTGGCAGTAAGATGATGAACACAGATGTATTGTCTCCTGCCCTGTAAAGGTTCTTACCTGGAGATCCTATCAGTAACACTTTCCATTGCAGGCTGACAACCCTAAGCCACTGCCTTGCAATTAGCAGCAGCATTGTCAGCTTGCTATGTGCACTCTTTCAGATCATCATTGGGCTGTCTAACTGATAGGGAACCCAATGGACAGCTACAGAAGTACATATATCAGACTAACAACACTGATCTTACGTGTTGAGGCAGTGACTTAGTCTTGTCAGCCTACAACAAGAAGTGCCATTACTGGCAGGATCTCCAGGTAAGGAACTATTCAAAAGTAAAAAAAAAAAATGTTTGCTTTAGAAAACTGGATACAGTGAGGCAACATGTCAGTTATACCAAAAAAATAGATTTAGGGATTACTGTACACATTTCAAAATGGTCCCAGATCTTACCATGATGGTGAGAGTGTGATGGGCCTGAGTTTCATGGTCCAGCCGTTCTGCTGTGTAGAGTGTGCCTGTGTTAGGATCAATGCGGAACTTCTTCATACTCATTGGGTCGATGCTGCTGTGGACTATGTAACTTAGTTTGTGGTTCTCATCTTTATCTGTGGCTTTGATCTGTAGAATCTCAGTTTCTGGGAGGACATCTTCTGAGATGGTGGCCTCATAACTGGATTGGGCAAACTCTGGGCCATTATCATTGTTGTCAAGAACTCGAATGAGAACCTAAAAGGCAAAGAAACAAAAGCATTAGAATATAATAATGTAACGTAATGTAACTGGATACTAACATTTATAGGTAGAGCTGATCTAGGGAATATCCGATTGTCTCTTGGGGGATCAGGAAGGATTTTTTTCCCCTGCTGGAGCAAAAAGGATCATGCTTTGCTGGGGTTATTTGCCTTCCTCTGGATCAACTCTAGGTATAGGATTGTGTATATAGGATTGTATATATATATATATATATATCTTCAATTGGGTGAGTCACTTCCCTTGATTCAACAGCAATTCCTCCGGAGTGGTAACTAACAATTTGGGATGAGGTGCCTACAATACTTTGCCTAATGAGTATGAGTACCAGGGAACACCACTTTGTTCAATCCCCTGAAGTGGTGTCACGATGGGCTCCCAAACCGTCCATCCATATACAATCAATAAAACAATAGGGACACGTCCTCCAATCTAATATTCCAAAGTTTACTGAAAAGTGTCAATTACAAGTCATTCAACCATCAGCTACTGTACAGTTTCGAACGATCCTCGTTCTTTCTCACACACACACACAGCTTGAGAAAGAATGAGGATCAGTAAACTTTGGAATATTGCATTGGAGGTCGTGTCCCTATTGTTTTATTGATTTTATATATATACATATTTATATATATTTTTTCCTTTTATTGGTTGAGGTAGATAGACTTTTTTCAACCAGAGATGTAACTATGTAATAGTACAAAGTATGCATGATATTAGTGTCCAGCGAGTATTTCAAGAACCCAATAACATTTCCTGATGGAAATTGCTGAAAATACCTCCTTTGAGATATCGGTTATTCATGGTAGCCGTTAAGGAAAATGTACTGAATTAAAGCTGAACTCCAAGCAAACAGCTAAATACACAAATGAGGCACATATAGGGAGCTGTTTTACCTGGCAAACTGTTTTTATTTTTGCATTTTAACTACTAGTGTAGAGGGGATACAGTGGTGTCCTCACTACACCCCAAGTCTGTGGATTGGGCAGTAAATGACCAGCATGAGACCGATGAGGTCATCTCTCAGCTCACGGGATCTTTCTCTATGTTGCAGCGTGATTCTTGGTCATCATATTTGCACACAGCACCCCATTCTGAGTGCTGCAGTATTGCGGATAGCAAGATTTTGAGCAAGTAAAAAAATGTGGTACTTCTACTAGCTACATTAAAAAAAAATAATAATTTGATTTATTGATGAAAACAGGGCTGAATTAATTTGTGTCTTTTATATCTGCTGGAGTCCAGCTTACGCACTAGCTAGGAAATTGTAGCATAATTAGTAGCAGATAACAGTGGCATCGTGCCCCTGATCTGACAAGCCTGACCAGGATGTGTAGGGCTGATACCGAGTGCTTGCTTATGCCTGTTGAAAAAACTCAACGCATAACTACAGCCCAAAGTAACAACATCAAAATTAAAAGTCGGATATGTTGCTGGACTTCAAATGGTTATACCAATATAATGCCTGCAACTGCAGGCATCATCTCGGTACCTTTTTTACAGCCAGTGGCCAGCTCTCTTGTAAAAGCAATCCAAGTGGCTCACTAACCACTGGATTGCATTTACAAGCAGCAGGAGAGGACACCCCCCCCCCCCCCGACACTTTCTCTGGTTCTCCCGTCCCACCAGTTGACCCGAGCAACCAGCCGGTACTTCCAGATCAACTTTGATTGGCTCTCGGCTATGGTAAGCAATGACCTGACATTACTTCCAGTTTACCCGGATGTGTACGGCGCCATTTTCAAAAAACAAAATCATTCGAAAATACCATTCTTGGTGTGATTGAATGGTTTTAAGGGCAGGGGAAGGATTTGGGACCCCAGCTCTCTCCATAAAGAGTACCAGTCACATGCCTTTTTCTGTCACAAGGATGCTTACATTCTATGTGACAGCAATAAAAGTGCTAAAAAAAATTAAAGCAACAGTGTAAAAATGAAAAAAAAACTGAAAAATGAAGAAAAAAATAATTAACCACTTAAGGCCCGGAAGGATTTCCCACATTAGGATCAGAGCACTTTTTGCGACTCTGCACTGCGTCACTTTAACTGACAATTGTGCGGTCGTGCGACGTTGTACCCAAACTAAATTTGCGTCCTTTTTTCCCCACAAATAGAGCTTTCTTTTGGTGGTATTTGATCCCGTCTGCATCATTTCTGATCTACATCAGAAGAACATCTACATCGGATCTACTTATAACGGTGATAATCTCTATTATATGCAATCATAGTGAGTAAAGAAAAAAAATGTGTTATTATAGTAACACTGTATTTCTATGGTCACAGCAGGACCGGGGGGGGGATGAGGAGGGGGTCCAGTGTA